>APFE030770727.1:0-16828 GCA_000404065.3 Pinus taeda | reverse complement strand
TATTTCACAATTTTAGTCAGCGTTTCCAAGGATAAGTAAAAAGATATTTACGAATATGAAATAAACAATTAAATATAGACTTGCGGAAGGTTACTTCATACCTTGGGGTTAATATGCCATTATGAAATAAAAGCTTTTGCTTATGACTGTAAAAAGGGTATATATACGGCAAAAGATAAGGTCAAAAATTGGTCAATTGTGAGTCCCAACAGCAACTACAAGAGGTATAAAAAAATTGCAGGGAAGGGTTCCTAGAGGTTGTGTGAATTATTTTGGAGCTGTGAGTGTGCATTCGAACTAGGTAGTGTGAATAACCAGAGGAGTGTGAGTTGGTTAGGAGAGGCCAGATCGAGTTGCAGAGGGAGACAATGACTCTCCAGAGTATTTTGATAGTGGAGATCAGGATTTTCCGAAGGTTTTCCATTCTGCAGAAACCAATTGTAATTTCTCAAATTGTTGAATAATAATAAAATCCTCATTTGATGGAATGGTTTTCCCTTTGGGGTTTTTCTAGGGACAATTGTCCAAAAATAACAGTGTCAGATTTATTATGTGTGTCTGTTATTTTCTTAGTTCAAATATTTTATATTCCATGCTGTATTTTATTTGTGAAGAATTGTAGTGTGACTTTTTCGATATTTGTTGTTAATAATTAACAGAGATAAATAAACAACATAAGTTAGGAGATAATTTCCAATTGTTGCAGTTTGTGGAAATTTCACAATCCCTTAGTTGCTTTTGGTGTTTATTTTAGTGTGAGATCTACTTCTACTGTTGGTGCTACCTCCAACATAATATTTTTTTTTATTTTTTACGAAATAATAGAAGTTATAAGAACACAATGAACCACCCTTCAAATAACTAATTTTTAAGAAGTCCAATGATTTGGTAAACCATAACTAGAAAAATTATTGCAATGGTCCAAATCAAGCAAATAAACCAATTATCTAATAATTTTACATACAACCTAATCCATTTTTAAAATTTCTATAAAATAAGAAAATTTGATATGAACACATTAAGCAACCATTCAAATCAATAATTCTCATTAACACAATATCTTACTAGGAATAAACAAAATAAAAAAAAAATTATTTCTATTAGTGAAAAACCAGACCACCAATATTTCTATTGGTATCATGAAATACAAGTTAGCTTAAATTAATAAATGCTACAAAATACTAATAAATCATGATGTCATACATATAATGACCAATAATTCATATTATATATAGTATGTGTATATTTATGCATGAAATACATGCTTGTCATCTTATGGTACTATTAATTATGATTAAATAAGCTTTAAAGTATATTGCAGATATATTCCCTTGTTGAATTTATTCAACATTTTCCATAGCACAATGATCAACCAATTATCCTCGTGGTTTTTTCGCGTGAATGGAATAGAAAGAAACACATTTTCTTTTGGATTTTATTTCACTCTCTCAAGTGAAAAATCCACTATCACGGTATTAGCTGCATCATATTGAGTATTGTTGGTTTAGTGGGTCCTGACCTAGGTTTAGAGTTAAGTTTACCAAACAAATCCCTACACTATGACACTTTCGGCATCAAACCGCGGAGCACAGATTGAAGTCTCACCCGAAGCATTATGGGGGGATGCTGGAACTAAGTTTCCACACCCAGAGATGATTGTGATGTCATTTTATTCCCTAAACCTTCCTTCGCACAGGTTGATAAGCTCTTAAGGCTTATCGATATTCCTTCCTCTTACCAGCCTCTAGACCTTCGCAAAGGTCTATGACTATCTTTTGCGGACCCTCAACAGGCAAATCAACCACTTACACGCCTCTATAATTACTCCTATTTATATATTTATCCAAATTGGCTTTAGTGTCTGATAACTTTACCATGCATTAAGATATTCTTCGCATAAATAGATATTATTACTTGCATTCATATAACAATGTAAACCGTGCAGAATCACGCATCAATACAGTATTAAATCATAACCCAATATTCATCATAACATAAACGCATTCATTCATAATAGAAGTAAATGGATAAACACATATATTTCTAGAATAATCTCTTTATTGATACTTCAGATTTGCTTACAGACTCAAGACTACCATGTGCAGGAGATGTCTCCTCGAGATCATGCAAAAAATCAGTTCCAACAGATTCCACAACAAAGGCAGAATATGAGGCAACATCTAAGGCAACAAAAGAAATTGTGTGGCTCAGGAAAATTCTGGAAGATTTGCAGGTAAAACAAGTACAATCAATTCCACTCATGATTGACAATACCTCAGCAATAAATTTGACCAAGAACCCAAAGTTCCATGATCGAATGAAGCACATAAATACAAAATATCATCTCATTCGACATCATGTTGAGGCAAAAACAATCCATCTTCGTCATTGTTCCACTAATGAGCAGATTGCAGACATCTTCACCAAAGTGCTTGGAAGAGACAAGCTTGAAAGATTCAGAATGATGCTTGGACTCACCAACATCCCTTCAGATTAAGGGGGCTAATGTTGACACCTAATCATAGGGATTGGGTGAACAACTGTAATTAGTGTAAATAAATAATAGAGAAAATGGAGATTCATCAGGAGATGAACTGAACAGTCACTCCCTCTTGTATATAATAATGAACAACCTAAATGAATAATACGATTACATTTGAGGAGTTACCTCCTAGTCTAACAAATCAGGTATGTGGAAGGGTTGGGCATGTCATGGTATTCCCTAACATCTTTTGAAATATCTTGCTCCCAAAGACGAAGGCTTAAAATATCTCAAAACATGTAGGTCATGCAAATAAACACAATACATAGTAAAGGAAGGTTATAATTTTCTTTTAAGGAAACTTCTCTTTCCTACCCAATCAAAAATATGGAAAGTGATCTGAAACAAGGATGCCATACCAAATTTCAACACATTTTGTTGTACCCTAATCCATGAGAGCATACTCACATTGGAAAACTTAAACCACAAAAATATCTTGGGTCCTTCTTGGTGAGTACTTTGTAAGGGAGCAGAGGAGTCAATTCCACATATATTTCATGAATGTTTGTTCTCTTTAGGTGTGTGGAGACATGCATTTGATAAGGTCCAATACATTCCTTCCATTCCCCCAAATTAGCGGGATATGTTTGTTAATTGGTCTCTTAACTTTCCACAAGGAAGGATTCAGTCTCCCATCACAAAGCGGGCATGGAAAAAAATGCAATTTTTTTTTATGTTAGGTAATTTGGATTGAAAGAAATGGAGTAATTTTAAAGATGAAATCCCATTAGTTGCTCAATCTGCCAATAAGGCATTGATATTTCTCTCTAAGTCACTCCCATTGAGAAGCCTCAAAAGTTATGATATTGAAGGCTTATCAAAGCTCGAGAAGAGTTAGATAAACATCTCATCTTGGATCATGTTGGAAGATTAAAAGGACATCTAAGTGTAACAAAGGTTTAGTGTTTACTATCAAGTCAAGATGAACTCTTGTCCTGGAAAAACAAACATACATTCACAATACTATTCTTTAACGGAGCTGCAAAAGGGAACCCAAGGAGGGTAGGAGTGGGTGGGTTGATATATCACTCCAATGAACAATATTTTATCAGATACACCTAGGGATTAGGCTCATCCACTAACAACAAAGAAAATTTTCTAACACTTTGGAAAGGTTTGGATATTACCCTGAATCATGGCATCAAGGAAATTATCATCCTTAGGGACTCTATGCTAGTGATCAAAAAGTTATCAAATTCAAAACATGCAGTGGATCACTTGAGCTTTGCAGTGATGAAAATGATTAATATTCAATTTAAAAAAAAAAAATGAAATTTTTTCCCTATTCCATGTCCTGCATCGTCTAAATTACAACGCTAACGGAATGGCGAAACAAGGAACGAAACTAGGGGCTGAAAACCTCAAATGAAACATAAGAGACAAGGGATTTGCTCCCATTCCATAGCATAATGAATATAAATCTAGAGATCCATGCCATCAATCATGGCGTAGACAAGTTCTCACACCTTCAGTTAATAACTCCTCACATGACAGGTGGGCAGAGGGATGCATTAAGAATCCACCTCAATGAATCTTGGTGGTACGTGGTACCTCAACAGGATCTTCCTCACCTTCTGAGTTCTTCATGGATAGAACACTGGAAAATTGGGTGAATTCCATCTTATTTGCAAAATCCTACAAGATTATAGCTAAAACGTTAGACCCCAATTCCAATTAGTAGTAAAGGACCTCTGACAATGGCTCAGATGTTATAGGGACAAGTAAAGGGAAAGAAGTCATCATCGAGGAAGTTGGTCCATCAAAGCCTGATTAACTATGTTCTTTTATGTATTGCAAAAGTATTTTACTTTTGGGAAATTTTGTAGGTCATATAGGACATATCAATGTAAAATATTAGTTCATAGACCCTCGAGGAAAGAGAGTCTTGTTGTAGTTGTATTGGAATGTAGAAGTAGCTGAGACTACTGAAGCAAATTTTGTCAATTTTGATGTAATCTAGGTTTTATAATAGAAAGTAATTGTTTTGTTTAAATATATATATAATATATATATATATATATTTATTTATTATTTATATATATATATATATATATATATATATAACAAAGCAATTTCTTCTATTATAAACCTAACATTCAAGATCTAAATCATTTCAAAATGTAATTTATAAAGTTATATCAATGCATATAACTAAATAAAATTTAATAAATAGGTTAATGTGTTGTTGGCTTCTATCACATTATTTTTATTACAAATAATTTATTTAATATTTGAACTTTACAAATTGTTAATGTGGATGGAAAAATCAAATGTCATGTGATGCAAATGATTTAAAGACATCCATTTATGACCCATCTCTTTAATAACCTTAAAGAATCCTCCTAATATTCATTATCAATTAATTATTCCAATTTATTTATGAAAAACATTTTATTTTACATGGATTCTGATTTCAAAAACAATGATGTCAAATTTATACACTCTTATTAAACCCAATGATTGGAAAAGTAAAGTCAATAAATGGTTTCCTAATTTATTAACTAATACAAGATGATTGCATATAGAAATAATTGATTTACGAACACATATAAGTTAGAAAGAATTACAAATTGAAAATCCAATGCCTTCAAATTTAAAGAGTTTTAAGTCATTGATATATGTCACATTGCCCACTAGCACTCATTATCAATTAATTATATATATTTTTTAAGAAATGAAAATTTATTACAATGGGGTTTTATTTTGAAATTTTTATATCATATTGTGATGTGAAAGTAATTGGTTCGTAACTCTATGGGAGAAAACTTAACCATGTTAAGGGTTGGTTTGGCCCAGGTCAGACGCGATCCCGGGTGATTTTGATGGCTTAGATGCCCTTGGGTCACAGTTTCTCAAACCAAAAGTTAAGCGTGCAGTCATCTCAGGACTCAAACAACTTAGAAAATTATATATCACATTTATGCACTCATATTAATGCATTTTATAGGCAACTAAAAGAGTGACTTTTGGCCTTTTTGATTTCCAGTATGTTATGATTGCAATTACAAATATTAATTAGTTTAAGTTATACAAAATTTACCAAAAAATATGGATTGAGAAATCCAGTATCTTCTACTTCAAAAAGTTCAAATCATTCACCTATGTCCCATTTCCTATTAATGTAAATAGTGCACATAGCATTTTTCAACTAAATTATCAATAAATTTTTTAGTAAGAGTTGTAAATTTATTTGCATTGAGAGTTATTTCAAAATCTACATTTCACATGTAAATATGAGTATTAATGCATACAATTAAATCAATAAAAATAACTTTTTGCCTCAATGGATCATATAAGATGATTTTAATGACAAATAATTAATTTAAGAATGAAAATTAAAATAGACATAGATTGCCCACGGGGCTTTGGATTGACTGTGAATGGGTGCACTGTTAAGGCACTCCTTGCAATAGGTCACCAGTTCAAATCCCCCGTGGGTACTTAGGTTAGTCTTAAAAAAAATAGACATAGATTTTAGAATAAATAAATAAATAAACCTTGGTACAACAAAATAGATGCAAAAACTATTTATAAATAATAATAAAAATGTATATTAATATAATTTTAAATTCCCATATATTTTCAAAAAATAAAAAATCATACAAATTGATTCACAAAAACAATGTCCAAGTTGCACTGAAAATTTGGAATGTTGTTGTGAAAAATTTATTAAAAAAATTATCTTCAGCCATTACAATTATGTAGATGTTCTATTGAACATTTGAATGTACTCACGTTTATCTTTGATATGATGAAGTGTTTTAAGAAATGGAAATAAATTCTGCATAACCCAAGTATCTTGCTCTTGTTCTCTATAGGCTTTTATTAAGATGTGATTTGATCGATATCTGATGAATTGAGACGGATGCTTTGATGTATCTATTAGCAACACATTTGATTCTTCATATTTATCTCCATATTGGTACCACACATCAGTCAGACTTTTCTCATAGAATTATATTTGTCTCCATGCTTTCACTTTTGTTTGCAAATGGCAATGAAACATGTACCATATGAATTTAAAGTTCCCAATATCAATATTTGATTTTTCAAGTAATTTTAGGATGTAATCGTTGGTGGCATCTGATGTCCATGTTGCAACATTATAATTTTTTAAGCAATATTTTAATACTTCCCACTGAGAAGGCCTAAAAAATTAGGACCTTTCACCAAACTACAAATCTGGTTCTCTTTGAATATGACAAATTGGCTCATTTGTAGTGTATGATTGCAAGAATACTCCAACCATTTCAATGATCAAAAACATATTTTGAATTACATTAATGTTGATCTGCATCAGCACTGAAAACACATGCATGACATGAACATATCGCCAGTTCAACACTTCATTACTTTAAAACATCAAAAGATAACACTTCAAAACATTTTAAAAATGATGTTAGTATATATTATTATTTTTTCCATTTGTAACAAAGTGAATTTTATGAGTTAAATAGAAATGAAAAAACATTATTACACTAGCCCCATTCAAGTGAAAAAATTAATGATATGTCTACTTTATACATACAACCTATTGGCTTTATTTAACTTGTGTGGAACAAGTATTACAAGAAAATATTCACCCACCATTTAAACCATTGATTTTAAGAGTTAGAAGTAGTTGGTTAGTCACAATTGACAAATATAATTACAATAGTCCAGTTCAAGTGGAAAAACTAATTATATGTTAATTTCCACATAAAACCTAATCCACTTTCTAAATTTCAAACATAATAATAAATTATATATTATTTTCTAGAGTTAATGTCTATTAGTTTTTGGGGTAGCAGTGGACAAGTGTTCTAGTCTCTATGGTGTTTAAGAGACTAAGGAATAGGATATCTCCAAAACCCAGAAAAAGTTTCGCGAGAAAAGCCTTAAAAACACATCAATTATATTAATTAGCCTATAATTATTTTCTTCCTTAGTCTAACTTAGGAGAAATGGTTAATTAAATCATATTAATTGAGGAAGGTCAATTTTGATCTAAAGACTTATGGAAAAGTAATTTGATGGAATCAATATTATCTTAGCCATTGGTTGAGATGTGATCATGGATGTTGAGAGTCCAACAAGAGATTATAAGAGAAATCCAATGGGGTTTGGAGAAGATATTGAATAGAGTTGAGCAATTTGACTTAACCAGATGTAGTGGTTCAACAAGAGTGCAGTTGAAGCTAGGGAGACACCAAGCAGTGGAGTTTCAGCGAAGATTTGAGAGGAATTTTTAGAGAAAGTTTTTAAATTGATTTCAAGTTTCTAGAGGCAAGAAGGATACTGATTTAGTATGCAGCGAAGGAGGTCGATTTAGCAGTGCGAGTTAGCAAGTTTATCCAGTGCGATTTATAGGAGAGACCATGTTTAAGTGTGCCTATGCCAAAACTATTATCCATAGGCAGAGAAAGATGACCTAGCAGCTACATGAGGTATAACAACTTGCAGGGAAGGGTTCCTAGAGGTTTTGTGAATTATTTTGGAGCTATGAGTGTGCATTCAAACTAGGTAGTGTGAATAACCAGAGGAGTGTGAGTTGGTTAGGAGAGGCCAGATCGAGTTGCAAAGGGAGACAGTGAGTCTCCAAAGTATTTTGATAGTGGAGATCAACATTTTCCAGAGGTTTTCCATTCTACAGAAACCAATTGTAATTTCTCAAATTGTTGAATAATAATAAAACCCTCATTTATTGCAATGGTTTTCCCTTCGGGGTTTTTCTAGGTACAATTGTCCAAAAATAACAGTGTCAGATTTATTGTGTGTGTGTGTTATTTTCTTAGTTCCAATATTTTATATTCCACGATGTACTTTATTTATGAAGAATTGTAGTGTGACTTTATCAATATTTGTTTTTAATTATTAACAAAGAAAAATAAAAAACATAAATTAGGAGATAAATTTCCATTTGTTGCATTTTGTGGAAATTTCACAATCCCTTAGTTGCTTTTGGTGTTTATTTTAGTGTGATATCTACTTCTATTGTTGGTGCTACCTCCAACATAATAATTTTTTGCTACATTTATGAAACAATAGAAGTTATAATAACACAATGAACCACCCTTCAAATAACTAATTTTTAAGAAGTCCAATGACGTGGTAAACCATAACTGGAAAAATTATTGCAAAGGTCCAAATCAAGCAAACAAACCAATTATCTAATAATTTATACATACAACCTAATCCATTTTTAAAATTTCTATAAAATAAGAAAATTTGATATGAACACATTAAGCAACCATTCAAATCAAAATTCTCATTAACACAATATCTTACTAGGAATAATCAAAATAAAAATATTTTATTTCTATTAATGACAAACCAGACCACCAATATTTCTATTGGTATCACGAAATACAAGTCAACTTAAATTAATAAATGCTACAAAATACAATAATAAATCATGATGTCGTACATATAATGACCAAGAATTCATATTATATATAGTATATGTATATTTATGCATGAAATACATGCTTGTCATCTTATGGTACTATTAATTATGATTAAATATGCTTCAAAGTATATTGTAGCTATATTCCCTTGTTGAATTTATTCAACATTTTCCATAGCACATTGATCAACCAATTATCCTCGTGGTTTTTTCACGTGAATGGAATAGAAATAAACACATTTTCTTTTGGATTTTATTTCACTCTCTCAAGTGAACAATCCACTATCATAGTATTAGTTGCATCATATTGGGTATTGTTGGCTCAGTGGTTCCTGACCCAGGTTCAGAGTTAAGTTTTCCAAACAAATCCCTACACTACTAGCACTTTCGGCATCAATCTGTGGAGCACAGACTGAAGTCTCACCCGAAGCAGTATGGGGGGATGTTGGAACCAAGTTTCTGCACCCAGAGATGATTATGATGTCATTTTATTCCCTAAACCTTCCTTTGCGCGGGTCGATAAGCCCTTAAGGCTTATCGATATTCCTTCCTCTTACCAACCTCTAGACCTTCACGAAGGTCTACGACTATCTTTCGTGGACCCTCAATAGGCGAATCAACCACTTATGCGCCTTCGTAATTACTCCTATTTCTGTATTTATCCAGATTGACTTTAGTGTCTAATAAATTTACCATGCATTAAGATATTCTTTGCGTAAATATATATTATTACTTGTGTTTATATAACAATGTAAACCATGCAAAATCACACATCAATATAACATTAAATCATAACCCAATATTCATCATAACATAAACGCATTCATTCATAGCAGAAGTAAATGGATAAACACATATATTTCCATAATAATCTCTTTATTAATACTTCAGATTTGCTTATAGACTCAAGACTACCCTGCGCCCTTAGCTGTCGGGGTCCACGTACTCAGCTACAGACTCTACTCTAGGCCTTTGTGCACTCAGCTGCAGAGCCTCTCTTCTACTCTAAGACTCTTTGCTCTTCGCTTATAATGACCCATTACATTCATTATCTTCTATCAACTTAACTGAAAACTGCCTTAGACTCTCTAAGTCTCTCCTTTTTATACAATCCCATCGTCTATGGACCATAGCTAGATCTATACAAGCTGACACAACTTACATAAAAGAAGGGAAAATCCATTTATGACAATTACTATCTACGCGCTCCACGACCATAACTTGTGGAGACTTTACACTTTACATTACAAAAACTTTGGATTTATGCCCCAAAACTTGGGCTTTTGCCCCAAAATTGACCGCAAGGGACCCTGTCCCAACAGGCCCCCAACCCAAATATCATGACTCGCGCTCGAGTCACTCTGTTGGTGTGGAGATCTTATTTCGGAGACCTCCCATCTCGACTTGCACTACTATTACCTCGGTCGCGATCTGTGTGTCTTCTTGCTTGATTTGATCGAACTACTCGGTCGCTGGTCCTGCACTATCTTCTTTGACCTTATGTTGTGTCTTTTATAGGCCCGCCATCTTCTCGTCAATGGCAGCAAAGATAACATATGCCTCATCCAACGAAGGCCCCAATCTAGCCTTGAGGACCGCCTCTTTTTGTTGCGCTGCCTCCACCTGTTCGAGCAACTTCTTTTCCTCATGCAGCTTAGCTAGTCGCTGTGTGATAACGACGGTGTGTGTCGTCACTCTTGCTTCATCATACTATTACAGCAATTCTCGAGCCTCTATTTTCAACCTTTGTAGGTTAGGATCCTCTTGTAAAGTCGTAACAAGCTCCATCAACTGTTCAAACAGCGCAGTGCAATCTACCACCACGACATCCACTATCTCTATTGCATCCTTTACAGCTGCCTCACGATGTTCTCTGAGCTCTGGTGGAGTTGAAGGTTGTGACTTCAACTCGAGCTCTGTGATTCTAAGGTTCAGTTCAAACTGGACCTTGGCCATTTCTATCCTTGCATCGTGCACACCTACAGCTAGCTTCCTAATATTGGCCTCCACCAATGCTTCTTCTGGGATATGCAGCTCCAGAACAGTTATGAATGCTTCGGCTACCACTACTGCGTTGCGCTCATTCTTCTCCTAAACCTTCTTCTAGGCTTCTAGCACGGTTGTCCTCTCAATGAATATCTATTCATTGTTGACTTTTTCCTCATGGATCATGCTCATCATGCACTTCTCTCGGGCCTTAAGCTCTTCACTCACACTTGCTTGTAGTGTGTGAAGGAATTCACTGGGGAGGCGCGGCCAAGTTGAGGCCAACATTCCTCAATGCACTGATAGTAGCCTTGTCAGCTTCCACTTCCACGCTCAAAGCTCCATCTGACAACGTGACTACCCAGAGATCTAAGGATTGAACCAACTCTGCTGCATGAGTGGTCCCCAACGCCAAACTAGTTGACATCGCGTTGTTTTGCCCTGCACTTGCCTGCAGTCTAGTTGTTTGGATCTACAGCTCGCACAAAACCGTTTGTATAACGACTAGCGTTTGCTTCTGCTACTGCTCAAAATATTGCAACAGTTATGTTGTCGTGACCCTTACCTTATCACCAATATCGTCCAAGTCACCCTTCATCAAGGTGATTAGATCGAGCGATGACTTGGAGGCTTTGGTCTTCTTTCGTTGTCCCTCCTTTTTCTATTCCCTATGTCACTTTACGCAAAAAGGAGTGCTCTCTAGATCTCTGTCTCCCTATTCTGATTGCTCATCGTCCTCCATTTGGGGCGAAGGAGATTTTTTACTCTTGTCAGAGCCACACTCTTCCTGCTCCGCTTCCTCCTTTGTGGCACACTCCGCTTCTGTGTATGCCTTGTCCTTGGTCTCCTTCTTCTTCTTTTATGCCAACTACTGCACCTTCAGTCAAGTTGCTTCCTTCTTTTGCTGCTCCGTGAACTTGCTAGTCCCGATGGCCAAATCTGATGGTATGTTCCAATCTGCTGGCCATCACTTAAGGAATTTGGTAATGGAATCCTTTGTAGCCAAGTAAGGAAGGTCATACCCCTTTTGATCTGGATCCTTCAACGCCTGGATGTACACACGGTGAAAGTCTAATTTGAACTTCGCATACTTAGATAATTGTTCAAAAAATGTTGGCTACAACCACGGCTTTTGGTTGAGGGCCATATGAATGCTCATCTCCATTAGTACCCAAAAGACTTTAGTTTCTCGAACCCGTGTAGCATCCTTTGTGGCCCATATCGAATCAAACTTCGTAGCTTTTGGTAAATTTGTCTGAATCAGAGGAAATTGACTGTCCTCCAGCAACTCCCACGCTACCAGCACAATTGATAAGAGTATCCATGAATAATGAAATGTCTTACTTTGGTCTTATGCCTCCCTACAATTCGAGAGGAACTTGCTCCACGGGTAGCACACCCAATTGAACTGTATTCCCTCCATGAATTGAGCCGCTAACGAAACCACTAGTGCCGGCACCTTGTTAGCAAGGCACTTTCTCATTATTTTGTCAGCCAAAATTTAGGTGGCCACATTCACTGCGGGATCAGTAATACTAGAGATGGAATACCCACGCACTTTCTTGAAAAGTTTGAACCTATCCTTCATCTTTTGGGCAAGGTCGCGCTCGCCCGTCTTTCCTCGAAATGACTTTGCACGATTCAGCCCAAAGTGACGTAACAATGTGATCCTATGGATCAGCATATCAGTGATTGGTATGGGTTTAGTCAACCACAAGCAACTGTCATGCACAAGGCACAACAACTTCTTAATAACTGTCAATTTGATAGGGGCGCGGTGGTAGTGAGGCACCCATAGGAGGTTCAACAACTCTGCCTTTTTTACCCCACGAATCCATTCCACTAGCTCCAGTGCGGTGACGCTAGACTCCTTGTAGAACACTTGCTTCATGAAGGTATCGGTAGCCAGGTGGGGGGACTTCTCAACGTCTCCCAAATCCCAATCTTCAAGTTTTATATGTGGGACACGCGCCAAGGGAGGACCTTCAAAAATGATTTTTTCTAGCAGCAGGGGTGTGTTCAGGAGGAACTGCCCCTCATCAAGGTCCTTCAGGACCTTCACCTTGTCTTGACATGGAGGGATGTACTCTAATAGCTTCAAAATGGGTTCTACCCCCTCAACATCTATGTCTTTTGTGCCCTCGTCTGCCTCTAGGTCTACCACTTTGCCTTTCTCCTGTATGGTTGGCTTTTCTTTCCGATGTGCCTGTGTAGTTGCATGCTTCCTCAGTGACTTGCGCACTGGCAGTGTCTTCTTTTGTTTATCCTTCTTTAGCTTGGGATCATCTCTCGTCGGCCTAGGCGACCTCGATTCCTTAAGCATTACTACGAGAACCTCCATACTCACAACCTCATGGGAAGCTCCCTGCGAGGCAACAGCACCCCCAATACTAGCGGTCTCAGTTGGTGCAGACATGAAGCTGTTAATGAGGTTCTAGGTTTCCTCAGGTAACCTATCAAACACAGAACTAGTAATCAAGTCCTCAAAGAGCTCACGATTCATGCGCAACAGATTGCACCTCACAGAGATTCTCATAATGCAAAGTGTTTCTCATTGTACAACCATCTATAATTTATAGGCAATTTTGAATTCAAATTCGACCGTTCCCCCTAAAATCTATCCATAAATGTGAAATTGGAGGCAGATTTCCAAATATTTTGATCTCAGCCTTAAATCTCGATCGCCCGCTCGTCTTAACCATATTCTGGCAGTCAACTCAAGAACAGTGTTAGTAACGGTCACTTTTTGGCTACACTATGCGGTCTCTCATCCTGTCGCATAGCTCTGGCGGACACTGTGACACCGTTCTATTCTGCGCAAACCCCTCATCGTGCAACTCTATAACCTGGGCAGTGTAGTTTATATTCTCGCGCCTCCTTGCAGCTTCCTAGAGCTCTAAGACTGTGCTACCGTCATATAGTCATCTTGCTGGATCCCCATGTATGGCTTCAATCGGCTACCATTTGCCTTTCTGGGAAATGGATCTCCATTCAATTTCACATGCTGAACTACTCCACCATCAGTAATCTCCTTGATCACATATGGCCCCAACCAATGCATCTAAATTTTTCTTGAAAATTTATCAAACCTTTTGTCATATAATAAAATTAAATCATTTACCTTAAAGGTGTGTAGTTTGATGTGTCGATCGTGCCATGCCTTTTCGTGCTCCTTCTGAACTTGTTGATGGAATCCATCCAAGAATCTATCTGCTTCCAACTTTATCAATTGTGTGAGCCTCTCTTCTAAGGCTTCATGATCCGCCATACCTGTGAACATCACTATGCATAGACTAGGCACAATGTGTTCCATCAACATCACTACTTCTACGCCATATACCAGCCTAAACGGTGTCTATCCAGTCGTCTTTTTACAAGTAGTTCTATAGGCCCATAACACTGTTGGTATGCACACATACCAATCATTCCTCTGCGCATTGCAAACCTTTGTCAACGCATTCTCCAATATCTTATTAAATGCTTCCACTGTCCCATTAGCCTGAGGATGATATGACATGCTCTTTTGATGATACACTTGGAATTCTTCCATCAGCACGCAGATCATTTTCATTAAGGAAGTGCTTATGCTATCACTCAACAACACCTTTGGGCAACCGAACCTGGTCAGCACATATTCAAACAGGAACTTCGTTGTTGCTACCCCTATACAATCCTTTACAGGTTGTGCCTCCGCCCATCTGGTCAAATACTTAGCCATGGTGACGATATATCGTGCACCTGTCTTCTTTCCTGGAGGCTGAATCGGCCCTACAAAATTAATTTCCCACTTTTCAAATGGCTGCAATGATACTTGTGGATTCAAAGGTAGCTCATCCCTCTATGATGGCCTACCCATCCTCTAACATGCATCGCACACCCTACAATATGCTTCCGAATCCTTATGCAATGTCGGCCACCACAACCCAGTGTGTAAAATCTTCTGCATTGTTGCTTTTCCTGCATAATGGCCTCCCGCAGCCCCTCCATGAGCTTCAGCGAGGATACTACTTCGTTCAAAATCAGGAACATAGCATCGCAATATCTCATCCGCTCCAATTTTATACAATGACCTGCAATCACAGAGAAGTCTGTCGCACGCACCACTAATTCCTTCTTATGTTGACTAGTGTATCCCTTTGGAGTTGTTCCCATAGTCAGGAAGTGGATGATGTCTGAAAAATGATTGTCTATCATGCGCACCGCAAAGAGCTACACGTTAGGCAGTCCTTCCTCCAAATTAGTGGTCTCCTCACCTGTTTCAATGCGTAACAGCTAATTCGATCTTGCATTCAATCACCCTGGCTTCACGATGACTTTGAAATCATACTCCTAAAACAACAACAGCCATCTACATATTTTCCCCCCCAACATTGGCTTGTTCACCAAGTACTTTAATGTAGAATGGTCTGTGTACATCTTAAATTGTCTGCCTAGCAAGTAATGCCTGAACTTCTGGAGTGCATACACCATAGCCAACCCTTCATGCTCCGTCATCAAATAGTTCTTTTCAGCCTTCAACAACTTCCTGATTGCAAATGTTATCGGGTGATCCAGTTCTCCTTCACCGGCCTGTGTCAACACTGCTCCAAGCGCAATACATGACGCATCCACATGAACATGAAATTCATTCTTCCAATCTGGGAAGACTAGGATCGATGCGATGACCATCTTTTCTTTTAACATATCCAGGCTCCGTTGGCATTCCTCATTCCAACAAAATGTAGCATCCTTCTTCAACATTTTTTCCATCGGCGTGGTAATCTGGGTATAAGTCTTGATGAACTTCCAGTAATAACCAGTATGACCCAATGTTGCGCGCAGCTGTTTAACACTCCTTGGCACCTCCAAATTGATTATAACCATGATCGTATTTGGGTCCACCATTAATCCTTGTTTGCACACTACATGACCCAACGAGATTCCAAAAGGGACGCAAAATAAACATTTCTTCAAGTTTAGTGCAATCTTATACCTCTGGCACGTATCCAGCATCAAGCACAAACTAGATTCATGGCACTTTACAAGCCCAAACACCATCCAATCATCAAAGTATACCTCCAAAAACTTGTGAATGAACTCTTTCAACACCGCAATGACAAAGCGCAAAAATATTGTCGGCACATTCTTAAGTCCAAAAGGCATTACAGTATACTGAAAGCACTCCCACTCGGTCATGAAGGTCATCTTACTCCTATCCTCCTTCATGATCTTGATCTGATTATACCCCGAGAACCCATCAGTGAATGAATATGCTTCTTATCTGCCAACATTATCTAATACCTCATCCGTGAATGGGGTTGGAAAGGGATCATGCACATAAACATCATTCAGCTTCCTGAGATCTACGCATATTGTTATTTCATCCTTCTGCTTCTTTTACTGAACAACCATAGGACTTACCCAATCAGAATCCTCCAATGGCTCAATGATACCTACTACAAACATTTTGTCCAACTCCAAGCGAACCTTTTCCTTATACTTAGGATTAATACGATATGGCCTCTGCTTCACAGGCTTCGTGTTTGGTTTCAACGTTATATTCATTACTCCTAAATCACCTATTATCCCCTTCAGGTCTGAAAACTATGTAGGGAACAAATCTTGGTATTCACGGAGCAACTCAACGATCTTATCTACCGTAGCATCATCCCAGTAGTCCCCTATCTTCACAAACTTTGGCTTCCTCTATGTCCCAATGTTCATTTGTCGAGTTTTCAGCAGCGCGGTGATATCTGGATTCTCTATCTGTGGCCACTCAACTTTGCAATGACCTTCTATCTCTGGGATATTAATTGTCATGCGGAAAGAGTTAATCTTGCGAACAAAACCAACCTCCCTAGAAGCCTAAGACTTTCTAGTGACAAACAAGACAATTAAGAGCAATCCTTCTCTGAACATGCATTTACCATACAAGA
>APFE030770726.1:100256-112799 GCA_000404065.3 Pinus taeda | reverse complement strand
GATCGGCTGGAGTGAAAGAGCGAGAGGAATATCTCTTCGACGAACAAGCGTTGGAATCCAAGTAGGTTATTCTCACCCACTTGTTAATTACAACTAGGAACCTGCGGTGTAGCATTGTTCGATTGTTGCTAGACCCCTGTTGGGCTAGTAGGGATCGCCTCTATCCGTAGAGGGGATTTACCTATACAACAGGGGAGTACACAAAATCCACCTTCAATGATCGAGACAGTAGGACACATGTAACCTTGAAAGGATCCACTCCGATGTATGTGGACCTTTCTTGATAGCCTCCACTACCAAGCATAGGTATTATGTTATATTTGTAGATTATTTCTCGTGGAAGTGTTGGATCTACTTCATGCAGAATAAATATCAGAAATTCTCCATATTTTTTTAGTTTAAATCACTTGTTGAGAAAGAGACTGGCAGGAAAATGAAGGATATTAGAAGCGATAACAGTGGTGAGTACGTGTCGAATGAGTTTAAAAATTTATGTGCAAAGGAAAGCATTCAATGGGATTTGATAGCACCTCATAACCCATAATAGGTGATGTTGTGTGACCAAATCCTACCTCTACACTTGTGGGTTGAAGCATGCAACACATCAGTCTATTTGTAGAACAGGAATCCTCATAGGATTCTTGGCATGAGAAGACCAAACAAATATTTTTCAAGGAAGAAACCATATGTGTCACACTTTAGAATCTTTGGATCATCAATTTACTGTCATGTTTCCAACAAAGCAAGGAAAAATCTAGAGCTGACAGCAAATTTAGGCATATTTGAGGGGTACACGGATACATCTCACAACTATCATGTGTACTTGTCATCCCTAAGGATGACAATGGTTAGACAGGATGTGATGTTTGATGAGGAGAAGGTAATGAGGTGTACTCCTAAGAGGGAGATTAAGTTGTATTAAGATCAAGACCTTTTGGATCCAAAGGAAGAACCTTAAGAAGTTGTGGAATAGCCACAAGCAAAGGGGCAGAGAGTGGAGACATCCAAAGAAGGAAGGAAGTGAACCAAGGAATTTGGAAAGTTATTGCAAGATGCTAAGGAGAATGTGGGAGCACCCACATCACAATGTGAGGAAAGGAGGTCATCGGATCAGTACACTAGCTAAATGGCTCTTATGAGAAATATTATAAAGACAGGGCGATCCTTACTCAAGGAAGATGTAGAGAAACCATTATTGATTAATGCTATGGTAGATGAATATGATTTCATTGTCAGAAACAGTGTTTGGGAAGTGGCCCCAGTACCAGCAGAGAAATCAGTGGTTGGTTCGAGATGGCTTTACAAGGTAAAGCATGCATAATATGGGGGCATAGAGAAATAAAAGGCCATATTTATGGCCAAGGGGTTCTCTCTAGTGGAGGGAATTGAATATGAGGAAACCTTTTCTCTAGTAGCAAGGTACTCATCCATCAAGTCAATTCTAGCATTGTCGGTGCAGATGTGGTGGAATATCCACCAGATGGATGTGAATATAGTGTTCCTCAATTGAGTTATTGAGGAGGAGGTTTATATTGAGCATCCAAAGGGGTTTTAGACCTTTGAAAAAGAGTCGCATGTTTGTAGGCTCAAGATAGAATTGTATGGACTCAAGCAAGCACCTCATGCTTGGTATACTAGGATAGATAGCCATCTCCTCGGTTTGGGCTTCATTAAAAGTAAAGAAGATGCAAACCTTTATTAAATTATGGTAGAAAGTAAATTATTTATTATTGTTTTATATGTTTATGACTTGATCCTTACTGATAATGAGCATCAGATCAGATATTGCAAGGAGGACCTTGCAAGAGAGTTTGAGATGAAGGACATGAGCCTTATGCACTACTTCCTTGGTTTGGAAGTACAAAAACATGATGGGGAAATATTTGTCTCTCAGATAAAGTATGTGAATGAGATACTTCACAGGTTCAGCACGGACAGGTGCAAACCCATAGAGACTCCTCTAGCAGGAAACTGGAGGAAGGAGGATGTGTTGGGACAGGGTCCCCTAAGGTCAATTTTGGGGCAAAAACCCAAGTTTTTGTAATGTAAAGTGTAAATTCTCTGCAATTTATGGTCACGGAGTGCATAGATGTAAAGTTTCATAAAGGGTTTTACCCTTATTTTATGTAATATGTATCGCCTTTAGAAGATCTACCTCTGGTCCGCAGACCATGGGATTGTATAAAAAAGGAGAGTCTTAGAGAATCATCTAAGGCATAGAAGTTTTGGTAGCAAAGAATGAATATAATGGGTAAATAGGAGTGACAAGCGAAGAGTCTTGGAGTAGAAGAGAGGCTCTACAGCTGTGTGCGTAGAGGCCTAGAGTAGAGTCCATAGTTGAGTGCACGAACCCCTACAGCTGAGTGCACAAGGTAGTTTGAGTCTGTAAGAAAATCTGAAGTACCAATACAGAGACTATTCTGGAAATATTTGTGTTTTATCCATTTACTCTATTATGAATGAATGTGTTTATGTATGATGAATATTAGGTTTATGATTTAATACTATATTGATGCACTATTTTACATGGTTTACATTGTTATATGAACGCAATAAATAATATATGTTTATGTGAAGAATACCTTAATGCATGCTAAAAATATCAGGCACTTAAGTTGATCTGAGTAATAACAGACTTAGGAATGATCATAGAGACATGTAAGTGATTGGTTTACCTTCTTAGCGTCTGTGAAAGAGAGTCATAGACCTTCATGAAGGTCTAAGGGTGATTAAGAGAAGTATATCGATAAGCCCTAAAAGGCTTACTAATCTACGTGAATGTAGAGTTAGGGCATAAAACGACATCATAACCATCTGTGGGTGCGGAAACTTAGTTCTAGCATCCCCCCATACTGCTTTGGGTGAGACTTCAGTCCGCGCTCCACGGATTGATGCAAAAAGGGCCATTAGTGTAGGGATTTGTTTGGCTAACTTAATGCTAAACCTGGGTCAAGGCCCCTTAACCCAACAAATGGTTCCATTGTCGAGACCGGGATCTGCACAAAGAGATGTGTGATGACGTATCACTGGAATCCAGCAAAGAAAGAAATTGAAGATTGGTTGGATAGAAAGATCCAAGAATTCGTGGTGCAAGAAAACAAAAATCCGTGTTTGATGAAAGAATAGTGGTTGGACAAGTATTTGTACACAGAGATACATGAAATTTTCTTTTGTTCCTTCCCGGCCAAATTATACGAGTGGAACTCTAAATTGGTAGATGGCCAAGGAAGCTGGAGGCTTGACAGTCTGATAGTGTGGACCCGGAGTTGGTGCAGAGATTGGAAACCTCTGAAGATAAGATCGCACACGTTTTCAATCATTGGCTTGATCATATCATAGGAGGATTTGTGACAGAGTTTGGGGATGATACCTCGGTCAGCTACAGCGAAGCAGAGCAACACTTTTTCAAAGGGTTGCGAAGTAAGTATTTAATTCTTTGAATACTTGGATTAAAATTCTCTTGTGTGAGAAGAGGGTTATGGAATTACCTTGATGTTTGGAGCTATGCGAAGTGTAAATTTATTCATGGAAAGAAAGGGAACAAGACCTGAATATAGCCCGTTGATTGAGCATCCTCTAAGTGATGACAAAGAAGCAGCACAGGATTCTCCACAGAGTGCTTTATAGTTAATAAGAAGAGGGTTCCCGCAAATACCACATCCACCCACACCACCTCCATCTTCACCTCTGCCACATACACCTTCGCCCATACCGCCACCACCTCCACCACCATTGTGAATTCAGTAAAATTGCTTGTTTTCAAGGGCCTAGGGAATGAGGACCCAAACCAATTTTGGTTCGTTACGAAGGCTATATGGGAAGCCCAGGGAATTACGGATTATGAGATGAAGAAAGTGACATTGGTCACTACTTTACAGGATCATGTGCTAACATGGTACATTAAGTACTACACTGATAACTTGATGGTTGCATTGGCAGACATTCAGACTATGCTAAATAAGGAATTAAGTAGGCCCAATTCTAAAGCACAATCAAACGTTGGATTCAAGGAGATCATGATGAAGCTTGGCGAGACACCCTCGGAGATGGATTTGAGATTGAAGTGCAAGATCTGTGAATCTAACACGAATCTTATAGATGGACAGCAACGTGAATGGTTTGTGGCTTCGCTCTTGCGTCATCTGAGGGTTGCTTTATCACAGCAAAATATTGGGACCTAGGTGAAGGCCCTGGATATTACAATGAGATTGCATGAGACACCAATTCTAGATGCATCTTTAGGAGTTCAGCTAATTCACGCGGAGTTGCAGAACATTTTCCTAGAATTCCAAAGTTTGAAGGACAGAGCGACTTGACCTGAGGTGTGTGAAGAGGTCTGGTGTTTGAAATGTAAGAGTCAAGGACATGATAAAGATCATTGCCATGTCTTCGCAAATTATGTTTCAGGAGGAGGGTCAATGCCTCTAAGGCCAGAAGATCAAGCAAGGCTAAGTACAGGGCCTGCGTTGTGGTGTGCTATCTGTCAGATAGCTAGAAAACATGCGACAAATAATTGCCACTTATTGCAGAAATTTGTATAGACACCACAACAATTCTTCTGCAACCTTTGCAAATCAGTGGGTCACGATGAGCACAACTATCATAGTTATGAGTTGATGATGGACAGAACGTCCACGTATCGAATGCAGAAAGAAACTTGGCCTCCAGATCAAGGCGCGAGGGGAGCGCAAGGAGGATATTAGGGCCATAGATGAGGTTGAGGTGGAGGAGGACCTGTGAGAGGTCGGGGTCAAGTTATTCACTACAATTGTGGAGGACCAGGACACTACGCACGAGAGTGTAAAAATCTAACGTGCCTGTCGTACCGATATTGTACTCAGTTTGACCACGCAATTGAAGACTACCCAGTAGTCATAGCTAAGATGCGTGAAAATGGGACACAACCAACCCAAAACCTATAGATGATGAGTGTCGAACCCCGCAAATAGGATCCTACTATGAATATTGTGCTTGGAAGCGAAGTGACGACTAGCAAAGATAAAGGAAAGAAGCCAGAAGAAAGTGAGTGGGTCTGCAGAGCTCTAGAAAAGGAAATTGGGTTTGATTTGGAGTGTACGAAAGAAACTTTTATGGAGGTGAAGAAAAGCTTCACTGAGGCTTCTACCTCAAGAAGTGAGGATAATAAATCTAAAGAAATGGACCCATCCATGCTTAGTACCTTTTTGGAGACGTGTATGAAGCTGCTACGTGACAAAAAGGCCATGAAAGGATTAAAGGAATTGATCAATAAATGTGCTGGTAATGCTCCTCAGGGACCACGTGTGGTCAAGAAAATTGGTAGGCATAAGGCAAGAATAGGGTAGGAAATGAGGCTCACTATGTAGATAGGAGAGTATGATATGGACCAAGTTATTCTGGATCTTGGGTCAAACGTGAATGTTTTTCCAAAACATACGTGGGAGAGAATGGGGAGACTTGCACTGTAGTGGTCTCCAATTCAATTGAGAATTGAAAATCAGCAAAATATTATTCCCATGGGAAGGTTGCATGGAGTGACAATAGACATTGAAGGCGTGAGTGTGCTAGCAAATTTCGAAGTGATAGAGATTGTCAATGACAACAATCCTTACCCCATGCTCCTGGGAATCGATTGGACTATTGACATGAATGGGGTGATCAATTTGAAGAAGCGGACAATGTCATTTGAGAGGAAATTTCTCTATGTAGTGGTACCTTTAGGCCCTACAGAAAGGATTGCACTATATGAAACTGGTCCGCAATTATGAAAGTGATGATGATTTGGACTAGATCTATAAGATAACGGAGCGAGATCAAGATTGGGCAAATCTAACGGCTGATGGACGTATTACATGGGACCGTGAAAGTTCAAGTACATTAGATTCTCGATGAGGAGTTGGAACACTGGCAAGATTGATTGTACAAAATATCTACACTACGTTGTAATATGATGACCAAGTCACTGCATTGTGTGTCATCAAAGGTAAGAAGTCTGCCTTATTATGATGGTTTAATTGATGTTGATAAATTTTTGGATGCATTTGAAAGGGAAGTTCCAAAGAAGCATCGCTTCCAACCACTGGATTTAGCATTGCATGCTACGCCTGCAAGATGGTGGGGTACGCATAAAGACATCTTTGATGGATGGTGCGAATATAGAAAAATGATGTGATTGCGGTTTGGTCATCCAAAAGTGTGATTGATGGAGAAATATGATGGGAGGAGTGATCTACGCGATCACTTGGAAAAATGGACCGATGCTTATGGAGTCGAAACGCAACCTGAGTGGGTGCATTTGTTCTATCATATGTTGGATGTAATACTGATGAACTGGTACTTGGAGACAGAGCTCCACCATGGCATGGAAAAATAGGATATTTTGAGACAGCAATTCTTGATGACATTCAACTTTGAGGATGGATTCTAGTGCATTGATGAAGCATTGTAGGAGGTCAAGGTAGCGATCTTCAAAATCCTGCAGGATCCTTTGGATTTGATTCAACCAGATTGGACCACCCAGCTAAGCCATGCACTGGAATGCTACAATGTGACTGCTGAAGAAGAAGACGAGCATCCCAGAAACATTAATATCCCAGAAGCGGAAGGTCCCTGCGAAGTTGAGAGGTCACATATAGAGAACCTAGATATCATCGCACTGCTGAAAACTAAACAAGTGAACATTAGAACAGAGGTAGAGCCGAAGTTTGTGAAGATAGGGGACTACTGGGATGATGCCACAGTAGATAAGGTCTCTTAGTTTCTCCGCAAATATCAAAATTTGTTCCCTACAAAGTTTTCAAACCTGAAAAGGATAAAAGGATAATAGGCGATTTAGGAGTCATGAGGATAACATTGAAATTGGACACAAAGCCTTTGAAGTAGAGTCCATATTGCCTTAAACCTAATTACAAAGAAAGGGTTCGCTTAAAATTGGACAAAATGTTGGCAGCGGGAATCATTGAACCAGTGGAGGAATCTGATTGGGTCAATCTTATAGTAGTTCAGGAAAAGAAGTAGAAGGATGAGATAAGGATATGCGTAGATCTCAGGAAGCTGAATGATGCTTGCATGCATGATCCCTTTCCAACTCCGTTCACCGATGAAGTGCTGGATAGTGTAGGAGGACATGAAGTATATTCATTCATTGATGGATTTTTTGGATATCATCAGATAAATATCACGCTAGAATATATGAGTAAGATGACCTTCACGACCGAGTGGGGATGCTTTTAGTATACTGTAATTCCTTTTGGACTTAAGAATGCGCTAGCGATCTTTTCATGCGTATTCATCACGGCATTCAAGGACTTCATTCACAAGTTTTTGGAGGTATACTTTGATGATTGGACGGTGTTTGGGCTGGTAAAATGCCATGTAGCTATTCTACGCTTGATGTTGGATACATGTCGGAGGTATCAAATCGCACTAAATTTGAAGAAATGTTTGTTTTGTGTTCCCTTTGGAATCTTCTTGGGTCATGTAGTATGCAAACAAGGATTAATGGTGGATCCAACTAAGATCATGGTTATAATCAATTTGGAGGCACCAAGAAATGTCAAATAATTGCGCCCAATGCTACGGCATATTGGTTATTACCGAAAGTGCATCAAGATTTATGCCCAGATTACCACGTCGATGGAAAAAATGTTGAAAAAGGATGCTACATTCTGTTGGAATGAGGAATGTCAATGGATCCTAGATCTGTTAAAAGAAAAGATCATCATTACATCGATCCTAGTCTTCCTGAATTGGAAGAAGGAATTTCATGTGCATGTGGATGCGTCATGTATTGCGCTAAGTAGTACTAACATAGGCCAGTGAGGGAGAGTCAGATCACCCTATCGCGTTTGCATGTAGGAAGTTGTCTAACGCTGAGAATAATTATTTGAAAATAGAGTGCAAAGGTTTGCATATGGTGTACGCACTCCAGAAGTTCAGACATGACTTCTAGGCGGACACTTTAAGATGTACACAGACTATTCTGCATTAAAGTACCTGGTCAACAAACTTGTGTTGGGGAGGGGGAATATGTAGATGGTTGTTGTTGTTTCAGGAGTATGACTTCGAATTCATTGTGAAGCCAGAGCGATTGAATGTAGGACCAGATCACTTGTCACACATTGAAATAGGTGAGGAGCCACTAATTTGGAGGAAGGATTGCCTGACACGTAGCTCTTTGTGGTGCGCATAGACGAAAATAATTTTTCATACATCATACGCTTTCTAACGACGGGAATGGCTCCAGAAGGGTACACTAGTCAACAGAAGAAGGAATTGGTGGTGCACGCAGTAGATTTTTCTGTTATTGCAGGTCACTTGTATAAGATGGGAGCAAATGAGATATTGTGACATGATGTGCCTAAGTTTGAATGAAGCAGCATCCTAGCCAAAGCTCATGGAGAGGCTGCAAGAAGACATTATGCAGGAAAAGAAATAGCATAGAATATTTTACGGCTGGGATGTGGTGGCTGACACTGCATAAGGATTCCAAAGCCTATTGTAGGGCATGCGATTCATGTCATAGGATGGGTAGGCCATCACGGACGGATGAGCTATGTCTTAATCCACAAGTGTCATTGCAGCCATTTGAAAAGTGGGTGATTAATTTTGTAGGACCGATTTAGCCTCCAGGAAAGAAGATGGGTGCATGGCATACCATCGCCACGACTGAGTATTTGACCAGATGGGTGGAGGCGCAGCCTGTAAAGAACTATATAGGGGCAACAGTAGTGAAGTTCCTATTTGAATATGTGCTGACCTAGTTTGGTTGTCCGAATATTCTGATGAGCAATCGCGGTACGCATTTCCTTAATGAAATGATCAGCACGCTAATAGAGGAGTTCCAAGTTTATCATCAGGAGAGCACACCATATCATCCTCAAGCTAATGGGATGGTTGAAGCATTTAATAAGATATTGGAGAACGCACTGACAAAGGTTTGCAATGCACAAAGGAATGATTGAGACGTGTGCGTACTAGCGGTGTTATGGGCCTATATAACTACTTGTAAGAAGTTGGCTGGATAGACACCTTTCAGGCTAGTCTATGGCATAGAAGTCGTGATATCGCTAGAATACATTGTACCTAGCCTATGCATAGCAGCATTCACAGGAATGGCAGACCACGAAGCCTTAAAAGAGAATCTCATGTAGCTCACAGAGTTGGAGGAAGATAGAATCTTGGCTAGATTCCACCAACAAGTTTAGAAGGAGCGCAAAAAGGCGTGGCACGATCGGCACATCAAACTACACACCTTCAAGGTAAACAATTGAGTTTAATTATACAGCAAGTTTGATAAATTTCTAGGAAATTTTCAGATGCATTGGCTGGGGCCATATTTCATCAAGGAGATTATCGATGGTGGAGCAATTCAGTTGGTGAAATTGAATGGAGATCCATTTCCCGGAAAGGTAAATGGCAGTCTAAGGGTGATTAAGAGAAGTATATCGATAAGCCCTAAAAGGCTTATCAATCTGCGCAAAGGCAGAGTTAGGGCATAAAATGACAGCATAACCATCTGTGGGTGCAGAAACTTGGTTCTAGCATCCCTCCATACTACTTCGGGTGAGACTTTAGTCCATGCTCCGCGGATTGATGCTAAAAGGGCTAGTAGTGTAGGGATTTTTTTTGGCTAACTTAACGCTAAACCCAGGTCAGGGCCCCTTAAGCCAATAGGATGACACTTCAGGTGAAGTAGTGGAGGCTACCATTTACAGACAACCTGTGGGTTCACTCACGTACTTGATGAAAACATGATCGTACATGTGTTATGTAGTTAACTAGATTAATCAATAAAAGGTTAATCCAACCAAACTGTATTGGAAGGCAGTAAAGCATGTGTTTAGATACCTCAGAGACACTACTCAGTTTGGTTTATCGTACATACAGATAAAGGGAGTGAAGATACAAGGCTTCGCAGATGCAGATTAGGTGGGGATTCCATCAGACAGGAAGAGCACTTCAAGAGGAATTTTCAATATTGGGTCAGCAACAGTTTCTTGGTACAGTAGGAAGCAGAGATCTATGGCACTCAGCTCAGCAGAAGAAGAGTACATGGCTGCAAGTCAAATAGCATGTGAGGCTATCTGGATAAGAAAGATTATTGTTGGGTTATTTAGTTAGAAGATGGATTCAATAGTGATTTATAGTGACAATAATAGTTGTATCAAACTCTTTGAGAATACAGTATTTCGTGATCAATCCAAGCATATCGACTTCTGGTATCATCATCTACAAGATTGTGTGGAGAGGTGGATTATGTTGTTGCAGTACATTCCGTTAGAGGAACAAGATGCATATATTTTGACAAAGGTTTTGTCAAGAGGAAAATCCAAGTTCCATAGAATTAGTATTGGGGTATCTGATAATCCATTTCTTGTTTCGAGGGAGTGTTGAAAATGCAGCAAGAAAATATAGTTTTGACTTTGCCTCAGTCAAACTCGATTAAAATTTGAATTTCAATTTTAGAAGAATACTTGGAGGTAGTAAATGGGGTGATATGGCTCTTTTCACTCATTTAACTCAATAAATTAGATTTGGATACACCTGAGTTCAATTCTACATGATTAATTTCTTATTTTTAGCAATCTATTTCAATTAATTTGAGTTATTTTTAGTTTAACTAGTTCTAACTGTCAGAAGAACTAGTGGAGATCAAGTTGTGGGTGTGAAACTTCAACCACACTAAGTGATCAACTAGTTAACTGATCGATCAGCCCAAAATAATTTTTGCACGTAGACAATTCAAGTCACCCAGTTGAGATTGGAGTTCAAGGGCAGTGTACAATCAGTTGTAAACTAATCCGAGTTGTACTAGTGGTGCATGCAGTCAGAGGATTGGACTATGTTAATTGCACAATTCCTTGGTGTGAAATTCTTAAATAATAGAGGAAATTTCCCAATGGAATAGTGCAAGGTGTTAGAGTTGGTCTTGAGTCCTCCATCAACGATCAAAACTCTTTGCATTTTCATAGGTAGGTGTCTCATCAGTGTCAATTTTTGCATCCCGTTAGGCATGCCATAACCCTGATGGAGGAGCTGATGTGTTTATACCCCTCTTAGCATTGCTGGTTCAGGTCATTTCAGTCATTAAGCTCTTTCAAGCTTGTCTTGTCTTCTCTTGAGGTCAATTTCCTAGGTCTAGGGTTTTGGTCAAAAATGTTACAAGGTCATGTGTTTGAAAGTCAATGAGTGTTCAGTAAGCTAGAGGGATGATTGTAAAGGTGTTTCTTCTAAATTTTTATCTGGTACAGTTAATCTTCACCTTGGATTTAAAAACTTTGTTTTTAAAGCCAAGGTCATTTTTCAAATATTTGTAAAAAGTGATGAAATTTCAAAAGTCTTCAGTGAACAAAATGCAACCCTGGTCCCTTTGCCAAGATCCCTCAGATGATCTACCTGCAAAAAGAATCAAGCCAAAGCACTAAATGAGTCAATTTCAGAACGAAAGAAACCAAAAAGTCAGTTTTATAAAGTGTCAAAGAGAAACATTAGAAAGTGGGTTTGAGCATGAAATTTTTTCAAATGAAACTTATAAAAACCCAATATCCCTCCTATCACTCTCATTGTACATCCTAGACACTTGCAAGAGAATTTTGAGAGAGTGATTGAGTGAAAGGAGCGAAAACAGAGCAAGTTCGGGCGTTGGTCAGGGGCATGACCCGTCAGGCCAGGTGCGCGACCCGTCAGAGGGTTTCCCACAGTGCGATTTTACAACGGGCGCGACCCGTCAGGCGTCTCTCTACAATCTTATTTCAAATTTGCTAAAACGCCCTCCAAGCCATCAAATCGCTTGAGGTAGGTTCCTTAATCTTGGAACGATTGTTGGTTACGATTGGTGGATATTATGAACATGTTTTAATGATCAAAATTGTGCAAGAGAAACCCCTTCATATGACTGTAGTA
Organism: Pinus taeda; assembly: GCA_000404065.3. NCBI lineage: Eukaryota > Viridiplantae > Streptophyta > Pinopsida > Pinales > Pinaceae > Pinus > Pinus taeda. The sequence goes on along the minus strand of APFE030770726.1, from coordinate 100,916 downwards.
TTAATGGTTAAAATGTGCTAGGGTTTGTGTTGTTTCAAGGTTTTTTCCCTTTGTAATTGTTTCCCTCCTTCCCCTTTCCACTCACATTTGTATTTATATCTATTTTCCCATACTATTTTATAAATAAAATGCAAACCCTACCCCTCTATCAAAAAAAAAAAAAAAAACTCAAACCCTTATCTTGCTGCACCATATGCATGTGTAACCACAAGAAATTGTTGGTGAATATGTAAAGAGTTTTGTAAATTTTCCCTATCTTCCCCTATTAATGCATGTATTCATATTCCCATATGTTTACTTTCTAACATGTATTCCCATATGCAATGATTTTTGCAAATGATTTCCCAATATTCCTTATTATAAATATGTATTCCTATATGCAATAATTGTTTGCAATATTTTCCTTAAATTCCCTGTTATATTCCTATATTCCCAATTCCTTGTAAAAAGGTCCCTCCCCTAACATTTCTCTCATGTCCTTGTCCCCTTGAAACAGCATAGAATTCAGCACTTTTTACAGGCAGAAACAGCAGTACAGTTTGTCCACTTTGCTCCTAAACTATGTCAGAAACCGAAACTTATGAGCAAAGGGATGACCAATCATCAGCTTCAGAGATTGAGGTATAGAGGAGGCCTCGTAAGGGTGGTAAGGGTGGACAT
>APFE030770726.1:33580-70360 GCA_000404065.3 Pinus taeda | reverse complement strand
AGAGTGGTTTTGACCGACGATTGACTTGAGTCAATAATTTTATCAACTAGTGAAGGATCAAGGGAGAGTCTCCTGTAACTAGATGGAAGTCACTGCAGATAAGTAGGACGGTAATCCAACACTTTTTTAGCTTCATCTAGATAGGGACAAAGGTGAATGGGGTGATTCCCTTCACATAACCTACAGGGAAACTTAACTTTACCCTTCCTTCCATGAACTTTACTACCACTAGTTGATGGTGTGTCATCAGCATGATATCTAGAATTTGATGACACGGGATGATGTGAACGAAAAGACCATTCTTCTAAGATTTGAGGAATACCAAGACAATTTCGAAGAATATGGTCTCACGTACAAAGTTTGCATGGATATCAAACTTTGTGAGGCTTATGGGATGGTTTCTCATCAGAAGTTGCATTCGAAGCAATGGTTGCTTGGTTGCCCCTTTGCTGAATTTTCTTCTTCTTCTTATTCTTCCCTTTCTTTTTCTTCTTAGCCACCTGGTTACTAGTACCAATACTTTCACCATGAGAAGAGGAAGAAGGGGAGGAAGAAACAACCGAGGAAGAAAGCAAAGGGTCAACTTTAGGATCAACCTCAACTTTAGGATCAACTAAAGGTTGATTTTGTCAAGTTGGAGGAATACTCAATTGCGGAGAAATCACAATATTTTGAACCAAGGAGGTTGAAAAAAAACCATACTGGCGAACCAATGGTAAATCCCGGAAGGGATAATGTAGCCATATAGGGAGCACCAATATTTTCAAAAGGAGGAAAAGGACTAGGATTCCCATCAAAAGGAATTCCTTGATCGATGGACTCTAGATTTGTTGCCATATGTCTCAACCTAAGATCAATTAAGGAGTGAGCGTGGAGGATGTTATATGCAGTCAATTAAAATTATTTTAATCAAAATAACAAAACAAAACAAAAGAGGGATGATCTAGGCAAAAGGATTACCAAGTAAATATGAACTGCATAATACCTCCCGGCAAACCGAGAAGTACAGGCAGGAAATCTCCTCAAATATTGTGTTTGGTGTATCATAGTGTACAAGGCAACCGACTCGGTTACCCAAGGATGGATAGAAACCTAGTGTTGTCCTCCCAATATACCCGAAAGTACGTGGAGACCCAATCTGTATTAGCATTGTCCAATGTGAAACTGCACAATGAGAGCATTCCTTTATACTTTACGTACTGTAACACCACCCCATATACCCGAAGGTACATGGACAAGCTACAATATACTCACATACGTGGAATGAGGTATCACACTCAGAATGTATCAGAGACAAGTTAGCGACAACTACTATGTTTTAGGACGTCGAAACACGTCTCTAGCCTAGAACCTCTCAATGTTTTGCGTTAGGTGACAATGCTCCATTAGGTTAATTCAGATGAAATTTAAGTTGATATTATTAACAATTTTCCTTTCAAGGTTCACCATGTGATGTATGTTTGCAATTCCTAGAATGCAACTAATATGATAAGCATTCTTTCCATTCAATTTTGACAATAAAAACCTTAGCTAGTAGTGATAAAGCAATCAGATTCTTGTAATCAAACAACAAAGAACACATCTAATGCAATTTCCATGAACTATTCTTATGAGCACACACAAACTCTTTTAATGCACAATGAAATTTTTTCTTTTCAATTCCCTTAATGTTGTGATGAACAAAAGGAAACTAATGCACATACAATCAATCAATATTTTTGTAAGCACGAAGACTTTACGATAGTTCCGTTTCGAAAGAAATTAAGACTTTTACGACACTTTCTTTTGAACAAAGATTAATTGACTATAAACTAACTTTGACAATGAATTGATAGTGATAAAGAAATCATTTAAGAAACACTAAACAATCAATACAAAAGGTTGGCAAAGGAAACACAAATTGATTTTAGAGACACAAGCATCATTGACCTTTCAGCAAGCAGAAACAGAAGGAATTTTGGCAAAAAAATCAACTCAAAGGAGGGACTTTTGTCCTAAGGAGGATTAGCGCAACCTTAAATGGGAGATAGTGCACTTTAGAGCACTGTCCTCAAGCCAAGGGTGCTCTACAGTGCTCTGTCTCTAGACCAAACCTGCGCTGGTGCCAGAGAGGCCATCCTAGGGGCTTACAAGCACAATTTTCACCAAAAAACACTTCAAAAGGCTGAAAGAAGATCAATGGAAGCAAGTAAGGTCTACTAGAGTGTACTAGGATGAAGGTAAACTACCCGGAATGATGATCGTTCCCCAGCGGAGTCACCAATTTGTTATGAGGAATTTGGTATCTACAGATAAATACTAATTCCCTAGGTAGGTAGCTATACCTATAACAACAAATTTAAAGTGCTTATCCTTATTCTATAAATGATAAATAAGAAAAATGGAATCAAATGACCTACTTTTTCATTCAATTTCATTTTTTCTCCTTTTTTTGACTCTCGTCACTCCTTTTTGAACTTAACTCACTCAAAAAGTACCTGCAAGCATAAACAGAAGACAGAGAACCAATAAAAGCAAGAGATATATCGAATACAAGTAAATGGAATCAAATAAATTCACACATATAAGTATCATATATCAAGATAAGCATATGGAAAAAGGTGTAAATAGTTTTATTAAGTAGAAGGAAGAATTACAACCATGAAGTCCAATCCATTGTCACTCTTCTAGCTTTGGTTCCAACCAACATCACATCAATTGCATAGCACTCTGGCAGCATAACAACACTTGCTTATATTCTCAATTCTCACACCAACAATATCTCCTTAGAAATTCTCAAAGTCCAACCCCTAATCACTTAGATGAGTGCTCAATTTATAGGCAAAGGGAGGAGGTTTGGTCATAAATGAGGGTATTGAATGGCCTTCCAAACTTAGAGTTAGTTTCCATGGAGGAAAGGATGAGAGGATAGGAGGTTACTAAACTCTTTCCTCATCCATTTTCGAGCTCATGGGAGGTGATAAGTTTGGGAATCTTCTAGATGACTCTAGAGGATAAGAATATTCCCAGAACCCTATGTGAATTTTGCTCAATCTCACCTAGCGCAGGTCAAAGTGCACATAAGTGCTTTGCAAAGCACCCTAACATGGGCCTACCTACATTGAAGCACACTTACCCCTGTCCAATGTTGTGTTGGACCCTCAAGGAGGCAATTTTATAGGACTTCAAAATGGTGACTTGTCTAGGGCATGTAGCAAATGAATTAGGGTTTGATGAGCCCTAATGGTACTGATCTGAATGATGGGAGTGATGTGCCCAAATGGATTTGTAACACTAATATGATATGCCATGTCTGGGTCAAAGGCATCAAGATAGTGGAGAAGTGCTACCAAAGAGAAGGTTTCATATCATCAAGAATGGAACTATACACCATATTAAACCTTGTTGTGAATTCTTAGACTACCTCATTTTAATTTCTTTTCATAGAATTGTACTCAACCAGAATCTGTAGTGGATTTTTCTTTTCTTACCATTGTGCTAAGAACAACTCTATCAACCTCTGAGAGTTATTGATAGAATTAGTAGCCAAATTGTGAATCCATTTCTTCACATCTCTAGAAAAACTCTGAGCTATGATTCTCATTTTAGCATCTTCTTCATCAATCTCTTCAATATCAATAAAATCTATCAATTTGTCGACATGTTGTTGGGCTGTAATTTCTAAACTTCCATCAAACAGAGGGAGTCTTTGGCCATAGCTTTGAGGTAGAGAAGCAAGTTGAGTAGGTAAGATCAGAGGAGTGAACCAAGCCATGACTGCTGGAGGATGTAGTAGAGGTACTACAATGGGTTGTGTAGGTAAATATGATGACACTGATGGATGTGGTGGAAAAAGAGATGAGATGGCTGCTGTATTAGGAGGTACAGTAGAGGATGAAACATAATTTTTTTGGCATTATGATACAAGTGTTGTCCTTGATGGCAACTCACTCAGATGACAGATCATAGTGTAGTAGCTCAATAGCAAAAATTAATGATCAGACTAGAAAGAATGAAGAAAAAGATGTATATGCGGATTCACCTTGACAAATGAGCATATACACGTGGGTTAACAGACCAAAAGGAGCGTATAATGTACACACGCACTTTCATAGCATGAAAAGCGCGTATATCTTGGAAAACTCAGTTTTGGTCCATGGTATTTTGATCCATGGTATTAGTCCATGGTATTTGGTTCGAGGTATTGACCCTAGGTATTTGGTCCAAGGTATTGGTCCTAAGTGGTTTTGGTCCATGGTGTTGAGAAAGGCCTAAAACTATAAAAGGAAGAGAAGATCATTAGGCCAAGGTGTTCAAGTATTGAATATCTAATAAAGTGTGATATCTAGTATGCAGGTTATGGTTTTGTGATGCTTTGCTTGATCTGAACTAAGGATGCACCTATGTGGATGATGATGGATCATGGATCGAGATCTTAAGGCTTGGAATGTATAATCATTATGTGGTTTGTTCATGGATAGACTAGATCTGAATACTAACACATGTTTTATTCTGCAAATGTTATGATTTGGGTATGACTGAATTCTGAGATAGTTGTGAAGTTTTTAAGTTATTATTTGTAGATCTGTACACGGGTTCGCTTTGGTAAAAGCATGTATACACGTTGTTTTGTCTCATTAGAGTAGTGTATACATTATGAAATGTGATATCTGATTTTGCAGTTGGTTCTAGTGGTTGTTGTAGAGTTCTGGGTTATGCTCTGTGTTCTGGTGATTGTGTTTTGATGACAGGCCTTTAGTGATTCAGTTGAGGGTGATTTAGAGATTGATGATTGAGTATTCAATGATTGATTAATGCAATGGTTGTATTGCAGTGGCGATTGATTTTGAGCTTCAATGTTGTTGATGGGTCCAGTATGAAAATTGGATGAAACGTGGCCTTCAGATTATGGTGTTGTGTTCCAGGAGTATCCAGTATGAAAATTTATGAAACGTGGTACCTGGAGGAAGAGATAAGGTCGTAGCCTTCTGTAGGCCGGTGCCTACGTATTGGTAAAAATATCAGCCAGTACAAGAGCCAGGGGGTTGGATCTCCCTTCTAGTAGTAGCTGGAAAATGAGTGAAGGTTGGAGCCTTCAGTAGGCCGACACCTACGTACTAGTAAACATATCGGCTAGTGCAAGAGCTAGGGGGTTGTAGCTCCCTTCCAGTAGTAGCTAGAGAATGAGAGAAGGTTGTAGCCTTCTGTAGGTGGGTGCCTGTGTAATGGTATGAGTCTATGCCAGTACAATATTGTAAACAAGTTTTTCTTATATTAAAAGGAAGACAACAGCAAGTGGTTTTTAGTCCCACATTGGGTTTCCACCTTATATCTTGGTGTTCATGTGTGTTTCTTATGTGTGATGGTTTGTTCTATTGTTACTGCAACTGGTTACTGTTTATATGGTTAATGAAGTAATGATGCACTGATTAAAAATCAACATATGATGAATTAATTGAATCATAACTTTGTTGGATATACGCTAGTTTCCTTGAACACAGTTGCATGTATACGCGAGTTACCTTCATTGAAGTAGCGTATATGAATCTGAGTATGGAAATAAAAAATTTATTGATTTTCTAATACTGATTCACCCTCCCCTCTCAGTATTATTTCCAACAAATGTAGATATTCAAGATGATATTGAATATAAGCTTTTTCAATGGTGATTTGGTGTTGGTTAGCTAGACTTTGGAGCTTATCAAAATTTAACCACAATTCATGATCAGCTTTAGAAAATAGGGATTCAGAAGAATGGATATGAGAATCAAATTGAAAAGGTTCAAATAATACTTCAGAGAGGCAAAACTTGTATTTTTACCTTGAAATAGACAATTCTAACTGCATATCAAAATGAAGGTGCTCAAATGTGAATAAATTTTTAGGCAAAGAAGTTGTCCTTTTTATTGTTCGAACTGCACTTTTATAGATAGGTGACTTGAGTTTTCAGAGTATTTTTTCAGGGTCATCAACAATAAAAGGTGGATTTGGGTAAGGATTTTACCTAGTATGTCTTTTAGAAGCCATAATTTTCACACCTTAAACATGATGAAATTTGTAAAATCAACCTATCTCTATATACTAGAAGTTGTCACCTACAGAACTAGTATTCTTGAAATCTCTAATATAACGAACCCTAGGAATGATTTATCAGTCATTTCCCCAGCAACAAAACCAAAAATGTTATCCTTTACAATGTCCCAAGCTGGGGAGTAGATCAAAAAAGGTAACCTTGAACCACTTTCAGTTCAGCAACTAGCCCTGCTAAACCAAAGAGGGATCTCTCTAAGGATTTCTCAATCAGTGACTGGAAAAGAAATGGATTTTAGACTAGATGTATAGTTTTTATTTGAGTGTTTGGAAATTTAGGGTTTTTTAGGTTGCTGGAGCAGAGAACAGGTAGAGAATAAGAGCAAGCAATTAGGTCAAGGTATCAAAGTTTGCAGTAATAGGCATAAAGAGGAGCAAGATAGAATGTTTTGTGGTGAATTAAGATTTTTTCATAGTATAGGTCTGAAATCTTAAGAAATCTTAATGAGCCTATATTAGCATGAATTAATTAATCTAGAAGAAGAGATACATAAACATGATTTTCCACATAAATAGAGCTTTGAATCTAAGAATTCTGCCTATACGACTATAAGGAAAACCATATGAAGAAATAAATGTATGCTAAGATAGGTGAATTCATCAATAATAAACTGATATGAAAGGAAAACAACACCACAAATTCACTGAACAAGTATTCCCGAAAAATAGCTGCAATTGCTCCTTGATTAATTGTATGAAAGCATATAGTACAAGTCTCTCCTCAGAAGTCCAACCCTTCTCTCTGAATGAATGAAAAATGATACATATAAACTCAAAAAAAATTCTTACCCACCTTCATGGATCGAACCCCTAAGAGGTGGAACAGTTTCCAAGAATCTCTCAACCAACAAGTGAGAGTGAGAAGGTCAAAAACAAACTCTTCTCTTAGACTTTGATTTGCGTTTTGCTTCATATATGAGGCCTAATTAACCATAAAAACAGCCTATCATGCCTATTTATTCATTATTACATCATCTATACTTCGAACTACTGAAGTTACATCATTAAGTTACCTTTGACCAAGTCAAACTAGAAAACTGAGAAATTACACAGTGGAATTTTTAATTGAAAACTTAGAAAATTGTAGAAGCACAGTGCCAACTTTGAGGCCACTTTTAGGTGCCTTTAGGAAGTCAAATTTGAAATATGAGAAAATGGTCAACTAGCATTACCTGTATAGTTTCCAAACAGTGTCTCCAAAAAATGCAACGCCTGTCAAAAAGAATGGCAGAATGATGATTTTTTACCCATTTTTCTCCATTTTCTCAAAATCTGAGCCCTGTCTGAGAAATATGATGAAACAGGTTTTGAGAGGAGGTCATCATATTTCCAAAAATGTAAGCCACTTGTCATTTGGAGCCCTGAGGAAAAAGTGCAGTGCCTTGTGACTAGTTCAATTTCTGAATTTCACACCAAAATTCTCAAAAAACCAAAAATGCTCAGAAAAATTGCAAAATTGGTCAAGAAGTGTAAAATGAGGTGTGTCATGATCTCATGGATTCTTCAGCAAGAATCTCCAATTTATCCCTCTCATTTTTTTATTTTAGGGTTTCCTTTAGCTTGTTTTTCAATTGATTGAGCTTGATGTTGCAAATCATGTTTCTGGTCTGATAATTGTAAGCCATGTGCCTCAATAGATGATTTTCCCTATTGGCCTTGTCAAGAAGCTTCTCTAGGTGACCATTGACCTTACTTATCCAATACTCTCTATCTTCATTGATCTCCAAGGCAATTCTATCTTCACTGTCTAAGTCTTCATCTAGCAGGTTATGTTCTTTTTCTTTCTTCAATGCCCTTTTGAGTCCTTTGGTCCTTGGCTTCTTCTTTCCAACTTTTTTTTCATATTCATCATGTTCACCGGGCTCCAACACTACTTTACCTTTGCCTTCTTGATGAAACACCTTGGATTTCTCTTTATCCATGATTAGTTGTTTGGCCTTAAGCTGACTGTTTTCTTGGTCAAGGAAGGAAATGATGAATCTTTCCCTTGCCATATTGTCCATGAGCTCTTTGATTTGAGAATCCTTCTCTTTGATAATTTGTTGCAGGTTTGAAGGTTAATTTGCTGCCTCTAAGTCAACTAATTCAAAATCATGTTCAATTTTCTCTTCATCATGTACATGTGATCCTTGTTTTGCTGATGTAGAAGGCTTGGCCCTTTTCTCACCTTGAGAAGTAAACACAAGCCTTTTTCCTCTTTGATATATTTTGGTCGCCTCAGGTTTAGGTGCCTTGGGAACCTGCACTAACTTGCTTGATGATCCTACCTCCACCTGTTGTGTTGATGTATCTGGATGATGACCTAATGAAATATTTTCATTCCACTGCAAAGTTGTTTCTATGAAGGAATCCCACGCAATGTTCCTTTCTGCCAAATGATGGAGGACTATAGTCTTTATTAAGTTGTGATGAAAAAGACTAGGGTGATGCTCTTTGCCTTTCATGATCCGGATTTAAATAGGAACACAAAAAATTACAGATATAACCATAAATACAAAGATGCAGTAGAAATAACACTTCATTTCATTAATATCAAATACTGAAATATGCTTACAAACATAGTGGAAATAAGACTAGCTCGGGCGATGGTAGCTTATCTCTGAGAAGAGATGTGGAAGCTACATGCCTCTGAACTACCTTACAATGAGGCTCAAGGGCCTTTTTATTATTGAACAATAAGAGCAAACCCTAAACAACCAAAACCCTAACCTGAGGAGATGTAGCACCAAGAGTTTATGGGCCTCGTTGGGTTTAATTGGACAGCCAACTTCCTGAGGTTGTGACTTGGTCATATTATCTCTATTTGACACACATGATACCCCATTGGAAAGATCTCTAAGAGGACTACGACTAAACATATGACTAGGTAGAAAATTGTTGGTGGTAGATTCCCAAAAAAGCGTTGTTTGGGGCCTCAAAACGGCTCCAGAAGTTTAGGACCTGAAAAACTACTAAAAATAGTAAATTGTGCTACAGTTAAGGAAACTGAAAAACTGAAAGAAACAATGAAGGGTCTCCAAGTGGAATTGGCGGGTGGCCACCAATATCCACCTGGATCATTCCTCCCCACTTAGGAATCAATTGTCCCCATTACGTTGATTTCCTCCATGAGATGGGGAAACTTCTGCTGCACTTGGTCCCTGGTGAGCCACTTTCCCTGGTGAAGGAGTTGGCCTGCTTTATAACTCGATACAGTTGGATCTTCTGCTGGCAAGTGTGCTTGATTTGCATGTCCATGATTTGATCAGCAGTGGCTTGTTACATACAATCTGGATTTAACTCTGTAGGTGTGATTTGTTCTGCAATGTCTGATGTGTCTAGCAATGGCGGGAAGTATGGTCGAAGGCGGTCCACATTGAACACTGGGTACAGGCCAAGGAATGGGGGAATGTTGAGCTCAAACACATTGTCTCCCATAGCCTTGGTAATGGTTTAAGGACCATATCGGAGTGGTCTGAGTTTCTGATAGGCTCCGGTAAGGCGTTCCTTTTGCAAATGCAACCAGACTTTGTTGCCCACCTGAAACTTGTGTGGCACCCAATGTTGATCATGTCGCTGATTGTACTTAGCATTTGATTTCTCCAAAATTTCGTGGACCTTATGGTGGATAGGTTGGATGTGCCCAATGAAGTTTTTTACCTTATCATTTTCAGACTGGACATGAGCCAAATCTAATTGAATAGTTGCAAATGGCATGGCCACATTGTCATAGTGGTTGGAATCTCAAGCCCACCTGAAAAGGGTTATAGCCAGTCAAGCTGTGGAGAGCCTGGTTATAGCTGTGCTGGACATAAGGGAGGCTCTCATCCCATGTGCGTGGATGCTTTGAGTTGTATATGCGCAGAATGTGTATGGCCATCATGTTGACAACCTCTATCTTGCCATCAGTTTGGGGATGGTAAGTTGTGGAATTAGTGAGCTTGGTGTCCAGTATCGACCAAAGACTGGAACAAATGTACTGAAGAACCTGCTGTCATGATCTAAGATGATAGACTTTGGGATCCCAAAGTGTACCCACACTCGTTCAAAGAAGAGTTGAGTAGCGGATTCCGTTGTGATATTCTTCTTGCAGGTAGACATAATGGCCATCTTTAAGAATCCTTCGACAACCACAAAAGCACAGTCGTTTCCATGCTTAGTAGAAGGAAGGCCTAACATGTAATCCATGGAGATGCATTCCAAAGGTCAACTAGGGGTACGTAGACGAGTATAGAGGCCTTGTTTTGATGGTCAGTTTGGCGATGGCACAGGCAGCACAATATCTTATGTACTTCCCAACATCCTGTCGAAGATTCGGCCAATAGAAATACTCCTACAATACTACCACTATTTTCTCGACCCTGAAATGCCCAATGTCCTTACTGTAGTGTGCTTCCCAAATCATCTTGGCACACTCGCTTGAAGGAACACAAAGGTGTCCCAAGTGGCATAATAGGGCATCCTAGAGGTGAAAATCTGGAACTTGCTGACCCTCCAAGAGCATTTAGTATGTTGGCCGAATTTTGGGTCACTTTTGTAGAGAAGTGGCCAATTAGAAGTCTCGTGCCCACAAGAGTTGAGCACGGTGGTTAAGGCCATGATCAGTGCTCGGCTAAGGCAATCTGCAACATTATTGCTGTTTCCCTTCTTATACTTGATATTCAAATGGAATTGTTGTAGGTATGTGGAGCACTTCTAATGGCGATCATTCTGCAACTTTGATCTAGGTGGATATTGGTGGTCACCCGCTAATTCCACTTGGATCCCCTCTAGTGCTTCTTTCAGTTTTTTCAGTTTCCTTAATTATAGCACAGTTTACTATTTTTAGCAGTTTTTCGGGTCCTAAACTTCCGAAACCGTTTTAAGGCCCTAAACGACGTTTTTTTGGAAATCTACCGCCAACAATTTTTTTGTCTAAAAGTCATCTTTTCCGTCATAGTCCTCAGAGAGATCTTTCCAATGGGCTATCATGCACGTCAAACGGAGATAATACGACCAATTTGCGACCCCGGGAAGTTGATGTACCAGCTTACCCAACAACGGGGCCCACAATTTGGCGTTTCATCTTCTAGGGTTAGGTTTTGGAATGTGAAGGGTTTTCCATTGTTTCTCAACAATAAATAGGCCTTCGAGCCTCATTGTAACACAGTTCAGAGGCATGTAGCCACCACATGTCTTCTCAGAGATAAGCTACCATCGCCCTAGCTGGTTTATTTTCACTTCTGTTTGTAAGCATCTTTCAGTATTTTATAGTAATGAAATGAAGTATTATTTCCGATGCATATCTATCTTTATGGTTATCTCTATATTTTATTGCATTCCTGTTTAAATCTGGATCAAACTTCCCTTGCGTCTGTATGAACTGCAGGGGTCGTGGTCTGTGTGAATGATTGTTTCCTTCCCCACAAAGTAATGCTTCCATTATCGGTAGGCTTGCACAATGGAATACATCTCTTTATCATAAGTGGGATACTTTCGGACTATGTCTGAAAGTGCCTCATTGTGATATGCCATTGGATTCCCCTGTTGGGTAAGGACTGCCCCAATAGCATAGTCAGAGGAATCTGTCTTATTCTCAAATGGTTGTAGCAAGTATGGTAATGTGAGCACTGGTGTACAACAAAGGCGATGTTTCAACTCTGTGAATGCCTTTTGTTGAGATTTAGAGCAAAATAATTTTGCTTTCGCTCCTCCCTTGGTGACTTGACTCAAGGGCCAAATGCTATGAGACAATCCCAATACGAACCTATGGTAGAAATTGGCAAGACCCAGAAAGCTGCGGAGCTTTGTCAGAGTGGTTGGAGCTGGAAAATCCCAAATGACTTGAATCTTGTCTGGATCGACATGCACCCCATGTTCATCAATAATGTATCCCAAATACTGAACCTGGGTCATACCAAAAGTGCATTTCTCCAAATTGGCACATAGCTTGTGTTGTCGCAATGTTTGGAGAACCTGTCAGATGTGGTGGAGGTGCTCTTCCCAACTCTGGCTGAAGATCAGGATGTCATCCAAGGATACGACTATAAATGAGTTGGTGAATGGCTACAATATGTCATCCATCAGCCTCATGAAGGTTGCAGGAGAATTCGTCAACCCGAAAGGCATAACCAACCATTCACAAAGTCCCTCCTTGGCTTTGAAGGTAGTCTTCCACACATCGGAGGGTTCGTTTGGTACCTGGTGATATCTTGATTTCAAGTCGATCTTGCTGAAATATTTCCCCCCTTTAGTTGCTTCGTAAGGTCATCAATCCATGGGATCAGGTACCTATTCTTGACAGTGATCTTGTTCAGCGCCCAATAGTCAATATAGAGTTTCCAAGTCCCAACCTTCTTCTGTACCAACACGATCGGAATCCCACATGGTGATGAACTCGGACGGATGTGACCTTTCTGTAGCAACTCCTAAATCTTCCTCTTGACTTCGTCATTCTCCAAAATGGAGCACCGATAGATTGGTCCATTGGGAAATAGCACACCCGGGGTCATATCCATGGAGTGCTTGACCTGACAGTGTAGAGGCACCCTTGCAGGGGAGGTGAAGATGTCCTTGTACTCCTCCATGACCTTTTCCATCTATTGTTGTTGTGCAGAGGGGCCCTATATGGAGGTCATGGCCACCATATTCTTCTTTCCTTAAGGGCGTATCATCAGGAAAACAAATTTCCCAGTTTTGGAAATGAGCTTACTGCATTGTTTTGCAGTAACCAAAAAGATGACAGTAGACGGTGCTACCTCCGGTATCCTGTACAACTTATTTCCCAAAGTAAAAATAACAACATGAGGCCTTGACTCATACATAGCATGTTGCTTCCATAAGTATGGTTGGCCTAATAATACATCACAAACATCAAGGGGAGAAACGTCACATAATACCTCCTCCATGAAGGGCTCGATGTTGTATGGAAAGTGGAACTACTAGCTCACGCGAAGATCCCGTCCCTAGTGAAGCCACATGATGATGTATGATTGTGGATGTGTTGTGATCGGTAAGCCCAGTCGCTTCATGGCCTCTGCTGAAATGAGGTTCTTTTGGCTCCCTCTATCGACAATGAACTATAGCAAGGAACCCTTTACCCACATCTAGGAGTGGAAGAGGCGCTCCTGCTCCTCTAGATCTTCGGGTTCCTTCTTCTGGATCTTCATGGTGGCGATGGTGGCATTGGGCTCCGCATCAATAATCTACTTCCCTTTGTCATTCCCCTTATCGGGTTCTGACTCAGAGTTAGAAAATGCATCTAATTTTGAATCCTTTAGCTCAGCCACCAATGACTTCTAGGACCGACACTCACTTGTGTTGTGAGTGGAGCTCTTATGGAACTTGCACCAATTTCCCGTGTCCTTCTTTGGCTTTGTGGCTTTGTTCTTTGCTTGCGGCTTTGACAGGTTGTCCTAGGTCACCCCACCTTGGATTTTTCCTTTGTTCTACGGTTTGAGAATAGCTTTCCCTTGCTTTGGATTCACAGATCCAAAGTCTCGCTCTTCTGTTTAAACTTTTCTCGATCTTGAGGGCATATCGATATGCCGTGCCAAGCGAGGAGATGTCTAGGAATTCCATCTCATCCTAGATGTACCTATGCAGGCAGCGACAGTAATTGAGAACCAAATGCTTCTCAGAATCCTTGGAACCCAACTTCGTGTGAAGGGTATGAAAAACATTGGTAAACTCCAACACATCTTGGTCCCTTCCCTGTCGCAACGTTGTCCACTTTATGTATTTATTATCATAGCTCCCGACAGGGTAGTACTGCTCCTTGATGGCATCCCGAAACGAGTTCCAAGTGGGTGTGGCTGAAAATAGGGAGTTCGTACTTTCATCCTTCTACTCACAGTAGGTTTCCCACCAGTCCTTGACGTGGGGGGCTGCTTTGAGAAGTGAAAAAGTGATCTTTTCCCAGCTGGAAAAATCATGAATAGAAAAATATTCTTCTAGAAGATTTAACCATTTATCTATAGTGTTTGCATCTATCTAACCCTCAAATATGGGAATGTCAAAGTTAACTTGTACCTTAAAGGGTGTGGCACTTCCATAGTAGTTTCCGAAAGTAGATGTGTTGCCCTTGGGTAACCGTTGAAGGATCTGGGCAAAGTTGTCCATCATCACGTTCTTTTGTCGCTCGAGGGCTTCTTTGAGCAAGATTTTGATAGGATCTCCTACCCCCTCATCTTTCTTTTCATCGGCCATGGGAGGCTGTCAGGATTTGTGAGGTTGGTCTTGCAAAGTTTCAACCAGTTCAAGCCCTAACTCCTTATATCTCGACCTCGTTGGGTACATGCAAAGAAAAATAGAGAAAGAGAAAACTGCTTTGATACCACTAATCCAGATTAAAAAAGGAATGCAACATATTATAGATATAACCATAAATACAAAGATACAATGGAAATAACACTTCATTTCGTTAATACTAAATACCAAAATATGCTTACAAACAGAACAGAAATAAGACTAGCTCGGGCAATGGCAGCTTATCTCTGAGAAGAGATGCAGCAGCTACATGCCTCTGAACTGCATTACAATGAGGCTCAAGGGCCTTTTTATCATTGAACAATAAGAGCAAACCCTAAACAACCAAAACCCTAACCCGAGGAGATGTAACACTAAGAGTTTATGGGCCCTGTTGGGGTTAGTCGGACAACCAACTTCCTGGGGTCATGACTTGGTCATATTATCTCTGTGTGACGCACATGATACCCCGTTGGAAAGATATCTCCGAGGACTACAATGGAAAAGATGATTTTAGAGAAGAAATTTTTGGCGGTAGATTGCCAAAAAAATGTTGTTTTGGGGCCTCAAAATGGCTCTGGAAGTTTAGGACCCGAAAAACTGCTAAAAATAGTAAATTGTGCTACAATTAAGGAAATTGAAAAACTAAAAGAAACAATGGTGGGGGTCCAAGTGGAATTTGCGGGTGGCCACCAATATCCACATGGATCATTTCATTTGTACCTTCTTAGACATTTTTTTAAGGCTTCTACATAAATAATTACACATGTTGAGATGTTTTAGAGCTGTGAAATGCATTAGCAGCCTAATGTGGTACCCATGCAATTTGGAAAATCTTCCCTCATAAGTAAAAAACTTCATCACAACCTTCATTAATGGCGCATACTTTTCTATTAGGTACCTGAATGGGATGATGTGTGAATGAGCCTCTCTATAGGGTGATTTCAAGAAAGTTTTGTAGTGTTCAAGGTCTAAGCTCATGCCTTTGAACCAATACTCCCCATGATTAGGTATCCCTGTGGCAAGAGATATGGTAGCTACTAAGAATGTAAATTCAATCCCTGCTATGATGGCCTTTTCCCCTTTCATATTTGTGGCAATCCAACCACTGAGCTTTTCATGGAAACCTACCTCACCCACCCTTTGACAAAACCCTAGACAACTGACATATTCAAAGCATTGTTTAATGAATGGTGAGGAGTTGATTTCATTGCAGTTGGTAGGCTCATAACTTAGGATCCTCCCTCCTTTATGATGTTTTCTCTTTTCTGATGGTGAAGAATCTCCCTCCATTTTTATACAAAACCCTAGATAACAAGAAAATGGAAAAACAATGAGCAATGAGTGAAATGATGAAGTCAGGGAGTTAGGGAAGGGAGATGATGAGAGGGGAATTTTAGGAGATGGATAGGTGGTATACAAAACTTAAGAACTTTGAAAGGAGTGATATGAGAGAGAGAGATGAGTCAGAGAATTAAAAAAACAGTTCTACTAGGAAAATAGTCCAAAATGATAGGTATGAACTTGGGTTTGTGAAAAGGTGAGGTAAACTAAAGGTAAGTGTGTTAATTAGTGAATGATATGGTGATTTATATATATATATATATATATATATATATGCAGAGGTATGAGATGGAAATTTTTAAATTTTGAAATGCCATATCTAAAAAAACCATCATTTACACTAGCTTTGAAGCATGGAATTTCACATAAAACTTAGATGAATAAAAATCACCATTTGTGCTCGCTTTGCCGAAGGAAAAGGTAAGTAAGATGATGACACTTACTTGTAGAACATCTTAGAAGAGAATAGAAGAGAAATGCAAGCTTTAATTTGAAGTTTGCGTGAGTT
Organism: Pinus taeda; assembly: GCA_000404065.3. Lineage (NCBI taxonomy): Eukaryota > Viridiplantae > Streptophyta > Pinopsida > Pinales > Pinaceae > Pinus > Pinus taeda. Next base: position 54,234 of record APFE030770726.1, on the reverse strand, counting down.
TTGGAAAATTTTAGGCTACTCTGTCCCAAGCTCAACACCGTTGGCAGAAGCGCGGTGCCAAAGCTCAGTGAAGTTCATGGAAGCACAACGTCACCTCCAGAAGTGCAATGTCGGGAGATTTTTTCCAATTTTAGCTAGAAAACCCATGTTTTTTCACCAAAGAAGGGGAGAGCTGAATGAAAAAAGGAGGTAAGGATGAAAATGAAACATGTTTGGTACTTTTTGGGCTTTTATAGGCACAATATGATCTTGTTTTGAGTGAAAATGGGCCTCGCATACCTTTTCAAAACATGACTTTCACCTTTTTAAAATTGGCCACTTTGGAGACTTGAAAATTGAACTTCTCTTACCTTTTTGAACAATGAAAATTCTTCCTTTTGGAACCTTGATATTGTAACCATGAAGCACTTATGAAATCTCATAAAAATTTATTGAAAAACGTTGAAACCCTAATGACCTAATGAAGACATTAGGCTGAGTGAAATGGTGATGATGATGAAGACATTCTATTTATTATGAAACACTCATATGAGTGATGTAAGTAACCGACATGTGATATTTTTTAAGAGAATAAAGATATTCCTAGACAAACTAGCGAGTGACCAAATTTTACTCTCAAAACCTAGTGACATGATAAAATTTGACCTTGAGACCCCTAACAAACTTGGTAAAAGCATAGTTGATCAATGGTGATAGGCAAACAAAACTGACACTAACAACTCCAAAGGGAGTTGTGAATAAGGTGTTCCTTGGCCTTTTTCCAAATAGCAAAATCAGCTAGTGTAAGGTTGTAAGAGCTTTAAGGCCTACATGCGGCATACTGCATGTGCATGGGAATGTAAAACTGTGAGGATGAGTCCTAGTTGGAGAATATCACATTGTTAATATAGACATTTACACTCAATGAAGGATATATGTGGAATGTAGTAGAGAGCATAGAGCAGAGAGAATTTGTTGTGGTTACAATGAGGGCAGGTGTGAAGGGGCATCCACTTCTTCATAATTAACCTAGTTAATAGGAATGCATGTAGTATCTTTTGAGAAAAATATTTTCACTACTTTGGAAAAGAAGGGTCAAACCCCAAGGCTTTGAGAATGACACAAAGGAATATACACTTGTTTTTTGGAAGAAACAATGATTTTTGGGGTTGGTTGGAAGAAACAAGGCTTTTTGGAAAGAATTGCTTGCAAATGAACTTGTTAATAGACACACAGTGAATATCTTCAGCACCATGAAGAAAACAAAATACCAAATACAACCAAGCATCTATTCAGCAAAGTTTCAAGGGAAAAGGGGCAGGGGATGACTAAGGGGGAAATTATAAGGCATTCCATTAAATGTTATGAATTTTTTTACCATGTTGTAAGGGTTTTTGGATGGTGAGGTGTTTTAATGTGAAAAGGTGGCGTCACAAAAGCTCTAGGAAATCATTTTCCAGCGCCTACAAAAAATAAAAAAATTAACTAGTTATCTTTGAAAATCACCTAATTAATGAAAAGTAACTACAAATCTTTGAACCCTGACTCACTTTACCCAATGAATTGACTATATCCTGCAATGTTACAAATAATCTTTAAATTTTGTATCCGCTTACTTATCTCATTGTGACACCAGTAGCATACAGAAGCATACCAATCAAGAAAATGAACTACAAATATTTTAACCCTAACTCAGTAGATATTACCAAATGAATTGACTATATCTTACAAATAATCTTCAAATTTTGTATCTGCTTACTTATCTCATTGTGACACCAATAGCATACAGAAGTGTACCAATCAGGAAGGAGAAGCCCATTAATCTTCAAATTCGCAAGGTTATGATCCTAGAGGAACATGATAGGTATACTAGGAATTGGCTATTTATATTTTCTAAATAAACATTGTTCATGACACAGGAAACATAGGCTATTCTTTCATTCATTCTTGAAATTCCAAGTTGATTGCTTAGATTCTTTGATCCCAAGAAGGAAGTCTCACGAGTGGTTTGAGGAAGTCTAGCTAAGTGTGGTCAAGGAAGAGCGTGAGATGGAAGCTTATTCTCTATTCATTCTGTCTCTTACCAGCAAGTTCTTTGATCCTAAAGGAAGGTTGGTTCTCTTCATTTGTTTAGAATGAAGGATAGCATTCTAATAAAACAAGCATGCCTTTTGATATATTATATGCATTTACTCCATAAGAAATCTCTTAGCACAAGCCTGGAAGAAAACTACAAGCCTGTTGAGCTTGAGAAAAAGATAAATTGTTAATTGTCGGAGCGTAGGGGAGAAGTGTCCATCACAAGGGAGCAGTATGAGCTTAAGGAAGAGAATTGGAATGTAATTGGTGAAGGATATCAAGTCAAGTTTTTCTCCATTTGAAAGTTTAAAAAATTTAATTTAATGCATGGTCTAGGAGGGTGTGGGCAAGGGAGGGTGGCAAAGGGTGTGGGTAGGGGAGGAGGAAGGGGGGTGTGGGGGGGGTCGACGGTGGGACCATCCGAGATATGATATGGAAATCATCAATGCCAGAGGAGGGGACTGGAATGGGTGTCCCATCACCCATGATTTCACAAAGAAACATGTGAAAAGACATTTTCCTAGTTGATTATACAAGTTGATCAACCAAGAGAAAGCAAAGGGACACTAGTTTGCAGCCACAACTCAAGACTTGACATCATTGAAGACTCCTTACCACTAAGCCATGCATAGGTGGAAGGAAGAGCATTCTCAAGCATACACATAGAAAGAAAAAACAAGAGTGGATTTACATTTCCACATCATCAAGAAGTCTATGTCGGTAGTTTCATGTCATGTCATGTCACGAGTTGTCACATGCCACACCATTATGGTGCATTATGTAATTTATGTTTCGAAAATAATGTATAGTGGAATTCTAAAGGACGTGTATAGAATATGAAGAACCATGTAAAGTTGAAAATTCATAGGAACTCAAATAGTCATGAGGGTAGATGAAGAGTCGCAAGGAAGGTGAAGCATCACCTCCTCATAAGTTATACATACACCCTCATTGTATGAGCAAAGGACTTTTCACCTTGGTTCCTCCCACAAGGAATTAGAGAGATAAGCTAGTTCTTTTGAGGAGAAAGGAGTGGCTCCAACACTCCACTATTGGAGCTAGTGGTGTTCATTGTATACATGTGTCTTGGAAATTTTACTTAATAGAAGAAGCCTCATGGCCAACACATTCTTCATGCATGGATTATGAATATTTATAAGACTATTTTGTGGATATTTGTAATTCAGGTTTGCTTTAATTTGTGCTAAAGTAGTTGAAATATTTCGGTTATTTTAGTACTTATCTTATTGACAATGTAGAAATTTTGAATAATATGACACTTATTCACAGAGATTATCCTGATTATACACTATTTGTGGAATGCATGAATAATACATAACCTCCTCTACGTTGATCATCAATTTGCAGAATTAAAACATCAATCGCATGCGCACATTGAAACATCAATCGCACATATCAACACAGGATGTCACGGGGAAAGCATACAGCTGAAAACCCCCAACTATCTGTATATTATATTGATTGAGAACATGTAACAATACATAGTACAATACTCCTCGCAAGTACTCAGTACTATCTCCACATGTTACACACAAACTAGCTCAGATCTGAATCAATCACTGGCTCAAATCGCCTCTGCTGCTTCCCTGCCTCCACTGCGCAATCCTGTGTGAGAATGGATGAGTATCGCTGATCCAAACTCGTATTTCCCTTGTGTTTCACTACGCAATCCTCATTGGCAATATCAATCCACTGATTGTGCAAATCTCATGCACAACTATAGTCACAACTGACAGCTATCTTGCCCTTTCACTCATCTCTAACACTTGTCTCCACTGAACTGTCCATGCACTGAGTTAACTGATGTATTATTTAGTTGATTCATGAGTTAATAATTAGTGAATTAATTAATAATTAATTCACCCAACTCATCATTAGTCTATTTTTCAGTTAGACTAACTACAACTAGTTCAACTAAGTCAAACTGAACACAACTCCATCAACTCCTCATTCAAATCCACCAAAACTCAATCACTTGACTTCTAATTGAATTCCTTCATGCAATAGCTCAAATAACCCATAAGAAAAGCGTATTTCCTTCTGGAAGTTGCATGTGCCACATCCGTAGCTCGAACTGAAGTGCTACAAGAGAATAAGATAATGTTTATAGTCCAAATATTATTAAGAGCTAATAATATTTGACTGTTCTATATTTAGACTGGCAGTCTAAAAATAGACTCCGCCATATGTCTAAAAATAGAAGTCCATCTATTTTTACCAACATGACCAATCATCCATAAATAGCATCCTGCAACTCATAGACCATGATCCATATGTCTAAAAATAGGCATAGTCTAAAAATAGACTTTGCGCCAAAAATAGCCTGCGAGCACACTTAGTGAAGGCGACTTCTTTTCACTAAGCCCCATCATCTTGTTGCATTTTAAACAAAGAATGTGTTGTAATGGTTTTCACCGTTGTCACATCCTTGTGGACTATTCCACTGGATTCCAGACAAATTTCTCTTGTTAATTTTTTGTAATGACCATCACATATTTTGTGGACTATTTTGTTGGATGTTAAATGAATCCTTCTTGGTTGTGTCTGTCTCTAATAGGGTGGTACTATTACCTCTCTCTTAGAGGCTCACTTTACTCTCTCCCTCTTTAGTAGAAGAACCTTAACACACCTACAACTGAACATTCACCATACACACTTACTTTCTTTTCAAAGGTAGAATTGCACTCCTCTCTCTTGCTGACAATTAGAGCCAAGGCAAATCTTTACGAATTTGGAAAACGGGCCATATTCTCGATTGGGATCCTATCCCAAATGGTGTGAGGTCTAATTGGGACCACATATTGGGGATACCCCCTGAATGTTGGTGGGTCCAACATCATTAATAGAGGTATATTGAATTTTCCCTAGATTTGGTACTTAGAGCTATACGATATCCAAAGCACCATAAAATATCAGCAAACTAGAGATAAATGAATTACAAATGCAACTGGAAGGACTATTAAAGAAGGGTTTCACACACCTAAGCAATGCACCTTAGGGTGCCCCAGTTCTCTTTGTCAAGAAGAAATATGGTATATTGAGGCTATGCATACACTTTAAGCGGTTGAATGAGGTGAAAATGAAGAACAATGATCAGCCTTTACGAAGAATATATGACTTGTTTGATCATTTCATGAGAGCTAAAGTCTTCTCCAAGATTAACATGAGTTTAATATGTCATCAAGTAATGATTAAGTAAGATGACATCAACAAGATGAAATTTAGAACTCGATTGACATTATGAGTTTGTAGTGTTTCCATTTAGGCTATCTAGACATTGGGTGCCTTTATGTGCCTTATGAATGACATTTTCTAGAATTTTTTGATAATTTCATCAATTCCCTTTTGTAAAGCATCCTTGTTTACTCAAAATCTAAAGAAGAGCATGAGTAGCACTTGAGGATGGTGCTACAAGTTTTGAGGGAGAATTAGCTTTGTGCCAAACTAAAAAAATGCTCATTTTTAACAAAACAAAAATTTATTATTTGTGTCATATCGTCTCAGAGGAAGGTGTGGCAGTGGACCCAAAGAAAAACAAAACTATCAGAGAGTGTCCAACACCTAAAATTGTGAGCAAAGTTAGGTCCTTTATGGGACTAGTAGGCTACTACAAGATATTTACGGAGGGGTTATCAAGAATAACACACCTTATTTCTTCTTTGCAAAAGAAGAGTGTGAAATTTGAATGATCTCATGAATGTAAAGAGGCCTTTCAACAATTGAAAACGTTGTTAACTAGTGCACCAATTCTTAAGATAGTTTATCCAAATGAAGATATTATTGTGTGCATCGATGCCTACAAGGAATGTCCTCAACATGCTTTATGTGTGTGTGTGTGTTATACACACACACACACACACACACACACACATATATATATACACACATATATATACATGTACACACACACACAAATATCTATATATAATATAATGCATTTTATCTTATGTAACAATATTCATGGTCCTCCCCCTTTCGTTCATGGTAACATAAGATAAGGTTTCAAGATGATAGAAGCAATATTTTAATGGTCAGTTAAGGTGCGACCAAGCATGACTAAGGTAATAATTTTGTAGCTTATTAAAAAAATTCTGAAGTGAATTCAACATCTAGTGACTTCGTAGGGAAATATATGTGACTATATTTGACTGAGATATTTTGTTTCACATAATTGAAGAAAAAAATGAATATGGGGAAACCCAATACCCCTCATTAAGAGTAGTTGAGATACACTCACCTATCGTTTTGTCACCTCACAAGACTAAATTCTTTAAGGGAAACATTTTCTTAGAGCGTTATGAGTCATTTGTCACTATCTTGCTGGAGTAAAGATAAGTCAATATGATACCAACACTTGGTTGTAGCGTTATTTTTTTCACCTTTTGAGTAAGTTACAGCCAAGCAAAGAAAAAATGTTTTTTTTTGTATACAAACATTTTCAAAATATGTATATATAACCTTCTTTAAATAATCAAGAAATGATCTAGCATACATTGACAAGACAATAAAATGAAAGAAAGGGAAAGTAAATGATAATAATAAAATAAAAGAACAAAAAACGAGCAAATCAAAGACTAGAGAAAGATCATGGTTGAATTGTTCCTAAAGTAGGATCAGGAAATTGTTTAATGTGAGAACCATTTTTAGGGTGTGATAATACATGTCATCGTCATATTTTAGAAGATAATAATTATTTACAATTTTAGCAGTGATTTTATAGGGTCCAATACAAAGTCTTTGAAATTTCGTGGTGTTTCCCTTATCTGCGTGAAAACAATCCCATAGCAAGACCCTCTGACCTACTTCAAAAGTGGTGGTCTTATCCATTTTTTCATGATATTTCTTTATGTTTTTTTACCTTTTCTCGATTTGATTTATTGTTGCAGTTATCTCTTCATCAATATCTAGCAAATTACGATACATGTTAATTAAGTTAGACTCTTTAAATTCTTCAACTTGAAAGGATAAATTGAATGAAGCTAATTGTAATTCAATAAGAATAACAACTTCTTGACCATAAAATAGCTTAAAAGGTGTGACACTAGTGCTAAACTTAGTAGTGGTCCTATCTAGCTATAGGGCATAAGGAAGCAAAAGATTCCACTATCTAGGGTTGTCACTTATAATCTTCTTCGGGATTCTGAATAAATTTGTATTTGTAGATTTAGCTAACCCATTTCCCTGAGGGTAATAAGAATATGAAAATGCATGTTTGATGCCAAATTTGTTACAAAAGAGATTAAATTTTCTTGAAATAAAAGCAATTCCATTATCATACACAATGTGAATGGGTGTACCAAACCTCAAAATCAAGGATTCTTCAAAGAACTGAATTAATTGATCCTTGGTGGCTCTTTTAAGGGGGGGCGTGTTAGACCATTTGGTGAAATAGTCTATGGCAGTAAAGATAAAAGTGTTCCCAATACAGGAAGGCACATTGATTGGTCCTATAAAATCAAGGCCCCATTTGGTAAAGGGATAAGTTGATATGACACGATCCAGAGGAATAATAGAGTCGTGTAACCTTCCAAATGCATGTTGACACTCATTGCAAGATATAACAAATTTGAATGCATCTCAAAAAAGGTGAGGCCAGAAGTGCCCAGTTCTCATAATTTTATATGTGCTAACCCTAGTAGAAAAGTGGCCTCCGACATGGTCAGATTGTTTTTATGAACCATGTAATAATTTCAATACTTGATTGGTTGATTTATTGTCAATACATTGTAAAAGTATGCCATCTGGATATTTTTTAATAAAGTTACCCACAAAAACATATTTAGAAGCATCCAATCGCAATTTTATTTTTTGAATATTGTTCATTTTTTCCGGATACTTTTAATGATTTAAATAAAAAATAATATCATGATACCAAGGATGTTGAGAAAGTTTTGATTCTTCACTGTGGATGAAAAATAATTCAACAAAATATTCATTTTGTGATTCACCCTTTTTGGTATGATTGAGATTTTGTGCTAAACGAAGAGTTAAATCCCAACCCTTGATTGTATTGGTTGTAGTTATTTCAGATCATGTTCTTGGATATTAGTCAACCAATTTTCTAATTTACCAGACATCAAGTTTTGAGAGAATAAAAATTTGACAGCTCGGAGTGGGGTTCTAACTTCAGTATGCTTTCGAATGATTAGGTGTTTCAACTTCTCGATAGCTTTTACTAAATAGTACACATGTTTCTCGATCAACAAGTACTTCATAACATCATCAAAGAGACTCTAATTTGTGAATGCTACAAGTTGTTCTAACCCAACATGATTTTTCTGCATTAAGATGGCAGAAAATTGCCTCTTTTCTAGCATTAGTGTATATGAGGAAATCTTTAGTAAAATCTGGAGTAACTAAGACATGAGCTTTAGAGATAGCATCCTTGATTTGTTGGAAGTCTTATTGAGTAGAAATATTCCAATTAAAAATTTGATCAACTTTTAGTATATAACGAATAGGTTAAACAAAACTTGCGAAGTTGGGGATAAATCTACTTAGAAAAAATATTTCTCCCATAAATGATTGAATATATTTCTTAGATGCAGGGGGAGAAAGTTCTCTGATGGCCACTAATCATTCAGGATCTATGTTGATCCCAGAACATGAGACAAGATGTCTGAGAAACTTACCTAATTTGACACCAAAACTAGATTTAGCAAGGTTCAAAAAGATCCCATATTTTCTACAGCGTATAAAAACTCTTCTCAAGTGATCAAAGAGATCACTTCATTGTTTTGAATATATGGTCAAATCATCTAAGTAAATTTGGATTATTACCACATTCAGACAATGAAATTCTATATTCATAGCTCTTTAACAAGTTGTACCAACATTGATTAAGCCAAAAGGTGTGTAGTTGAAAGTGAACGCTCCCCACTTGGTGGTAAAATTTATTTTATGCTGATCAATTTTCTTTAGATAAATTTGATCGCAACTTGAGAAAACATCTAATAATGACATGATATGAGATCCAACTACTTGTTGCAGGATTAATTCCATATTGGGAATATGAAAATTATCCTTTATACTAGCTTTGTTCAGGGAATGAAAGTCTACGCATAGGTTGATTTGGCCATTTTTATTTCTAACTAGAACTAGATTACCCACCCACTATGAAAATCTAATTGGATAAATAATGTGAGATGAAAGTAGCTTATCTAGCTTTGTTTTGCTAGTTGCCTTAAGGGATAGGTTGATTGACCTTTTCTTTTGTCTCAACGGTAGTAAATATTTTTTAATGGGAATTGTATGACTTATTATTAAAGGATCGAAGCCCTTAAGATCATTGTAAGACCATGGAAAAATATTAGAGAAATCATTAAAGAGGTTGAGAATTTTTTTAATTTCCTCATCATAACAAGTCTTTGAAACATGTAAAAATTTGGGTTCTTTCTTAGTCCCAATATTTACTTGAAAGGTTTCATCAGTCGTTTGTTGGATATTTCAATTTTATTAGCATCACTTGGTAAAAAAGAATCTTCCAAAGGGATGAGGCCTTTGGGGTATTTATTTTGTCCCAAATTAATAACCTGGGTAGGTTCCTTAGTTTCATTGACAAGAAAATTAAGAATAGCTTGGTCGTCCTTAAAGACTTTCCAGGACTCCTTTTTAGCGGGAAAATGTGGTTTGTACAAAGACGCCATAGGCAAATCAGGTTTATTCATCATATCAAATTGCTCAGGCTCCACAACATTCATCGACAATTCATCAATAATATCATGCATACTTCAATTCACATGTGTAATATTAAAAGTACTAAATTCCTTGATAAAATCCAAAGTAAGGTGTGTATATTGCCACATAAGCTTATAAGAGGGAGTATAGACCTTTTTTATCAGAATTAATATTAGTTGAGGATCATTAAAAATAGACAGATTATGAATTCCAAGCTTAAGGGCATTATCCAATATGAGGAAAAGAGCTTCAAACTTTGTGATGTTGTTGGTATAGGAAAAGTTTAACCGATAAGAAAATGAATATGTATTACCAAATTGATTTTGCAAGACTATTCCAGCACCATTTCCTTCTCGAGATGATGCTCCATTGAAAAACATATATCAAACTTGAACATATTTAGGAGGAACATCATTAATGTTTTAAACTTTAGTTTATTCTTCATTAAAGATGGAATATATTCCTATGTCCTCGAGTCTACATATTTAACTGAGGACTGCGGGAAATTCTCAATATAAGGTACAATTCTCTTTTCTCAGTATACGATGATATTCTTGGGACCTTTAGGAATGATGATGTGAGTGATGTCCATAGTGTAGTACCCTTTAGTTAGGGACTTCCAGTCCCTACCTAGGATAATTGAGCAATTACAAAGGACCATAAATATTGCAGGTGGTATGTATCTCAGGATGTGAGCACATAACCAACATTACACCTTTAATCTCCCCTATAGTAGGTTATTTTTAGTTATTGAATGCGATTATATTTCGGGAAAACTCATTTGCGCAAGAGAGTCCAAGCTCCTCCATTATTGTCTTAGGCATCACATTAGGGATAGAGCTTACATCAATCAGACAATATTAGATATTTTATCAAAAAAAAATCATAGACACATAAAAATGGGGCTTTTTGGGTTGCTTAAAATTGGTCACAACCTCGAAAACTTGGTTTGTGGTAGTCTTAGGATTAGTTTCATCTTCCATCTCATTGATGGTCACATAAGAAGTTGAAGCTTTGGATTGTTTCTCGAGAAAAATTTTAAGGTTAGTAAGTTGCTCAGGAGTCTGTGTAGGATCAAGTAGAGTAGCATTTTCTTTGATCTTAGCGAGATCATCAATGATGTTATATTTCTCAACAACCTTTGAAGTAGGGTTGGGATGGGGTTAGGGCTACTAATATATTTATTATTAGGTGCAGATTGATTAGGAGTAGAATTACTTTGATTGAAAGAATTGTTTTGGAATTTTTTGTTACAATTATGAGCACATGTACTTACGATGTGGATTCTATCTTCAAACCAATCAAGGCTATTTAAAAAAAACATTACTTTCTAGTGGTGCAAGTTTCTTCCAAAACATTATTTCCTTGCTAGCTTTCATGACCTCACATGTCTTCTCATCACGACAGTCTTCATAAAAGTTGCACCAAGCATGATTTACTAGAAATGTTCTTGGTATAGTTGAGACAGATATAGGTTAAGGAGCTAGAGGAGGAGGAAGCACAAAATTAATGGGAGGGAGGGAATTTCCTCTCAAATGAAATAATTTGGTTATTCATATCATTCAATAGGTGCAAGATAGTGACAATTTTAGGATTTTTGTTTGATTCACTCAGAGGGAGTATGGTTCTCATATTATAATTTTCAAATTCAAGACAAATTTGCAAGGTTAAGGCCAAATTATCTACAAATTTCTCCTTGAGTATATTTTTGTAGGCATGAGGTATAATGTTATAAAAATGTATCATTATAGCCTTACCATGAGGTCTTATCAAATCTCAGATTTTATTACAAATCTTAGTGAATCAAATATTAAAGGCTTTGATGGACTCTTCAAGTTGGAAAACCACATTATTGTATTCCTTCAACCAATCGGTTGGGCTTTGTTGTTGCCCATAGGTAGACTCGAACCAATAACACAATTATGCCCATGTGGTTAAGGATTTAAGTGGCAAATCAAGGAAATCTGTAGAAAATTTCCCTTCCAAGCATTTTTCAAATAACCTCATGCATATATTGTTATCATTGGCTCCAATGTTATTTCAAGTGTTAGTGAAAGCATTTAAGTGTTCTTCTACTATGTAAGTACCATTACCAGAAAATTTTGGAAGATAATCTTTAAATTTAGGTAAGGGAGTTGTTGTAGGAGCCAAATCTAAAGGAGAAAGGATGTTCCAAGGAGTTGCGTTTAAATCTTCTTCAAACTCAAATAACCCATATTTATTGATGACCTTATTTGGATTAGTGGTTGAGACAATGGTCTTGTATTTGCTATAAACACTACCCAGTGGAGGTGCATACATTTTGACAGGAGGGATGTTGAACATATGTATTCAATGTATGAGTGTAGCGCTTGATTCCAAAAAAGATATTTTGAGAGTAGTTTAAATATTTTTAAGTTTCTTCCTTCCTGTTATGACCAAGGGAGTCATATTCAAGAGATTTGCCTCTCAACCGATGAGATTTTTGAGGAGTTTCAAAATTTTGATGGGAGGATCTTGATTGACAAGGGGTTTTAGGAGTTGAATTTGGATATCATGATGGGTTTAGAGGTGTATGCATGTATTTATTAAAATATTGAATCATGTTGGATTATGGCCATGCACTATTTAAATTTCTCATAAAAAATCTCAATATCACGGGATATGGAAGCCCAAGATCTCTCGATCTCTTCCCTGGTTTTAGCGACATCTAATGCAATATTGAAAAAACTATCAAAAATAATATTTTTATTATTAAACTTTGGAAAGATATTTGGTTGAAATAGGGTTGGTATAGTCATTTATGATAAGGGAATATTCTGTTCAATATACTTGTTCAGGAAATGATAATATGCAATGACCTCCTCCCATATCTACCCAAGTAACTGACCAACTGGGGTAAACATGTGATGAGAGGATACTATGATGAGAATCAACCTCCTATGTGACCTTAAGTAAGTGTAATCGACAAAAACACAACATAAAGACCTTCCACATTAGCTACAAGACTCCTAGGAACCATCTCAACCACTTAGGTAGATAGCACCTGGGTCCCACTAAAGTTTTTAACCACTTGGCCTCTAGATTCTCTCATGTTATAGGCCTGCCAATGTCCAGGAGGCTTCAGACGCTCTCATGTTAAGGTATGCCAGCATCTAGGGACTATTTTTCTCAGTCTTGTGCCAATGTCCCCGGGATTTGAGCCACTTTTCAGGCCCAAAGCCCATGTCACTACCCAAAATTGAATGACAACTTCAAATCAGTAAGATAATAAGGAAACAATGATGCAAAAGTAAATAATTGAACAATCCCTTAACTGGACCCCCACTAGCCATGATAGGCATTTTGTCAAACATATCACAAATATGTACTCTACATGTGTAAAAAAAAAAATTAAGCATGGGGATCGCATACTTATCTGAGAATCGTTAACCAATGTTCCCTCATATGATTTGGTTCATTATCATATATTATGTCATAGATACATTGTCCGTTCATTTAAAATTAAAAACATGACGAGAGCCATACATATCCACTATCATAAAACACATACATAACCAGCATAATAGCAATAGAAATACCAATGAAATCATAGCCATATGATCCACATATAAACCAATATAATACTCATATAAATACAAGGAGAAATAACCTCATATTAATGATGCAAAATCCAAACCTGGGATAGGACTAACATGTTCCACCCAACCATAGAATGGTTGATGCAAATATCTCTTTAGCCATTCACCCCCGTGCCATATTCCAAGCATGACTGTGGGACTCAAACCAAAAGAACCAACTAGGCTAAACCACCTCACCCTCATCAATAGAAATTAGGCTTTACCGCAATCCACGCCGAATCTCTAGGCCAGCAGAATGAACATGTAATAACAGGCTTTACCATGATTGTCACTAGATCACTGGGCCAAGACAAGCATCGATGCCACCAGATTTATCCATCTACACCATGAGTAATTTTTCTATCTCCTAGTCTCCAGGCTTTACCGCAATCCAAAGTCCCATCTAGGGATCACTAGGCCCTAAACCAAGACACCACCCTCTAGGCTTTACTATATACCCCGTCATTCAACGGTAAGGATTCCTAAACCTAATCAAGGGAAACCACCTCTAGGCTTTACCATATACACGACCATTCACCAGCAAGTATTCCTAGGCCCACCGAGGCAATACAATCTTGGTTTTGCCACAACCCATAGTCTAGCTCAAGGGTCACTAGACCAGTGGATTTGTTGTGATCGAAATTCCAGTTCAGGGACCACTAGGACATGTTCTCTATCATTCAGAGATCCACCTCACTTAGCTTCAAATCCATCTGGTAATCTAGCTCAACCAAAACATGAGAACCCCATCACACCATGGCTATCTGAAATGGCAAGGCTAGGCTGAAAACACTTTCACACCTACAAAAACCCATGCCATAACAGTAAAAGAACCACTTGCAATACCATGCATGCCAAATATAGCAAGGAAAATACACATGCAAAGAATATTTTTGTAACTACTTGATCCTGCTATTCCTTGCTTGATCTCTGCTTCCTCTTGCCTTCTTTTCCTTTCTTGATCCAATGTCAAAGTTCTCCAAGAAAACTCTAAGTTTCCAAGTGAGAGAGAGAGAGAGAATAATGAGAGAGCTCTAAAAATAAACTAACAAAAGGTTACAATTGATCCTCATAAGCCTTTTATTAATTAGGCCTCTATTTTTTCATTTTCCATTATTTTCCTCCTGGCATACAACCTGTGACCTTTCACCTTCCTTTTCTCCTAATTTCCATTATTTTCATAAATAAATGTGAAAAAAAAATTCCATTTTGCCTTTCCAAAGCCTTAGCCATTTCCTTTTCCATTTTCCTTCACCATAATAAATCGATGAATACCCACACTAGGATGTTTTTCCCAACATTCAACTTGGAATAAGAGTCCCATCAATCGTGGTTATTATTTTTCCTTTATTACTTTTATTACATGGAATTTTCACCAAGGTTGTTACAGAACCCTCCCCCTTGGGGGACACTATCCTCGGTGTTCAACCACACCTATACCTCATTAAAATCACTGAAAAGAAAACATATTACCCATGGAGCTTTAAAACATAGCTCGATGCAGTATTTATAATGATCACCCTGGTAAGAAGCAAACCAACATGACAACATAACAAGAATAACATCATAATAACATGACACCCATACCGCTTATTGGATCTTTATAACATATCTCATGGTGGGATTTACATCCATATATATATATATATATACTAAAACATATACTAAAACACCATATCGAAATTGCTTTGCCTCAATCAGAAAACAATGAAGGATACATAGCTCGCATCTGATATGTCATCTCCCATGTAGCTTCATCGGGCCTAAAGTGCTTCCACTGCACTTTAACCTACTCAATTTTTTGGTTCTAGAGCATGAGCACCTTTTTTTGCAATATACACTGAGGCTCTGGTTGTAATTCTCCATCTAGTTCCACCTACAATACATACTAGTCAATCACATGATCAACATATTTAACATACTTCTTAAGGGATTGCACATAGAAAACATCATGGACTTTCACTGTCGGAGGCAGTGCAAGTCAATAGGTTACTATCCCAATCCTCTCAATAATGTTGAAGGGTCCACAAAATGGTGGTGCCATCTTGGCACATGATCCAATTCGTAAGGAGTTATTCTTTGGTTTGATGCGCAAGTAAACTTCTTCCCCAACCTTGAACTCCTTGAACAACCTATTTCGATCTGCATAGCTCTTCTTCCTATCATGTGTTGCCTTTATATCCTTCTTTATAGCCTACATTTCTTATTCCATGTTTGCCAACATATCCGGTCCAATCAACACCATGTTAATTGGATCACTCCAACTGATCGGAGTATTGCAACTCCGCCCATATAGTGCCTCAAATAGAATCATCTTCAAATATTCTTGATACCCATTTCTATAAGCGAACTCTACCAGTGGAAGATACTCTTCCCACTTTCGTTGTTGATGCATCACATACATCTTCAACATGTCCTCCAATATCTTGTTGACCCTCTCTGATTGTCCATCTGTATGTGGATGATAAGTTGTACTAAAGGTGAAATTTGTTCCCAAACATGCAAACAATTCCTTCCAAAACTTGGAAGCGAACTCTTCATCCCTGTCTAACACAATCTTCTTTGGAACACCATGCAATTTGACCACATCTCAAATGAATACTTGTACTACATCGCTAGCTGAGAATGTATACTTCACTGGAATGAAGTGTGCAACCTTTGTCAACCTATCCACAACAACCATGATGGAATTGTGTTGTCTCACTATCCTAGGCAACCCCGTGATAAAGTCCATGGAAATTACCTCATATTTCCATTATGGAATCACAATCGGTTGTAGCAGTCCACTTGGATGCTTACAATTTTCCTTTACACATTGACAACCAAAACACCTAGCCACAAACTTTGCTACATCCTTCCTCAAATTCAACCATAATAAAATTTGTTCATTTTGGGATGTATTCTAATAGCCTGGGTGCCTGAATATTGTTTCTCATGAAACTCCCTCAAGTTCACCTTCTTGATCCCAATACTATCTTGCACATATATCACAACTCTAAATCTATACAATCCATCTGATGTAAGGAAATATTCTACATCCTATGCACCTGCACTTGTACCTGTACTACTACCTGTACCTATACTACTACCTACACATGTACCTGTACTCTGCTACAACTTGTGAAAAATATCCATATACTTAACATCTTGTTGACCTGCCTACAAGATCCTATCATGTAAGTATGTACCATATGAGCTCATAACTACTAATTGATTTACTTGTACCTGTATGTTAAGAGCATCTGTCACCCTGTTATCCTTTCCTTTGATGTACCTGATCTCGAACTCAAACTCACTGATCATGTTCAAGCAACTAGGTTACCAGGCATTCATATTCAATTGGTCAAACAAATACCTCAACCCAATGTGATCACTCATCAGTACAAACCTCTTACCAAGAAGATAGTGCCTCCACATCTTTAATGCATGTATGATCAATTCTAACTCAAGACCATGTTTCAATTATTTCTACACGTGCTCGTTTATTTTTCATGAATCATAGCATACCACCTATTCATCCTGCATAAGGACTATACTAAGTCCTCTCTTACAAGCATATGTGCATACTACAAGCTCTTTATCTGGATCTACAATATTTAACGTTGTAGCATGTGTCAACAGCTACTTAAGTTGCTCAAAACTAGCCTCACACTCCTCTGTCCATTCGAACTTCTTACCTTTATTCTACAATGATGTAATAGTATAAGAAATATGCAATAATTTCTTGATGAACGTGAATAACCTACCAACCTCTTGAAAGATCCCACCTCATCCACATTCCTAAAAGATACCCACTCCATAATGGCTCTTATATTTTTTAGATCTACTGCAATGCCCTCCATGGAAACAACATTTCCCAAGTAGTGTACCTCAGCCTAAAAGAAACTGCACTTGCTGACCTTAGCATACAAATGATGCTCTCTCAACAATATCAACACTCGTGCTAAATATCTGGCATGCTCTTCCTCATTATTAGAATATACCAATATGTCATCAATGAACATAATAACAAACTTATCCAAATAAAGACACAACACACTATTCATCAAACACATAAATGTGGTTGGGGCATTAGTTAAACCGAATGGAACTACCAAAAACTCACAATGCCCAGACCTGGCTTGGAAAGTAGTCTTGTAAATTTCCTCCTCTTTGATGTGTACCTAATGGTATCTGGATCTGAAGTTGATCTTAGAGAACATTGTTTCTCCCTTTAGTTGATCAAACAAATCATCCATCCATGGTAACAATACATGTTCTTGATGGTCACTTTGTTCAACTTCATTTAATCAATGCACAATCTAAGAGTACCATCCTTCTTCTTTACAAACAATACCAATGTGCCCTAAGGTGATACACTTGGTCTAATGTATCCCTTGTCCAACATTTCCTTCAACTACAACTTCAACTCTAACAACTCAGGTGTGCTCATCCTGTAAGGTGATTTTGATGTTGGAGTTTCCCATGGCACTAACTTAATAAAAACATTTACTTGCTTGTGAGGTGGAAACTCTAAAATATCTTCGGGAATAACATCTTGAAACTATTGTAGAACTGGGTGCCTTCTCAAAACATTTGCATCCTCAACTTCCTTACCCTTGTCACTAGAAATATGTACAGCAAATAACACACACCCTTTCCTATAACTGCACTTTGCCTGCATAGTTTTCACCATCCTAACTTATGTGGCTTTCTTCTTTCCTTGTAATATTCTCAGTTGCCCATTGACATCAACACACTTAATGGCTTTATCATAACAATCCACACTGGTTCTATGAAGGTACAACCAATCTGTTCCCAACAACATATTGTATGATCCCAATGGTAATACATCCAAATGTGTTGTGCTAGGCATACCATACGAATCAAATGCACAAGCTCTTACCCAATGATGAACTCGCTTCTTTGTACTTGTAGCCAACTACACTAACCAAGATTCTGCGTGTAATTCCTTACTCAAATCACACATATCCACCAAGCCAGGACTAACATAGTTATAATTAGATCTAGGGTCAATCAAAATATGAATAACTTTATCACAAATCTTATCGTCCATCTCAATGATAGATGCCTGATGGTATGCATGTTTGTTATCCAATGCTGCATAAATACGAGAAACGCTCTGACCAACATCCCCAATAGTTTGTGCCTCCTGCACACTATATATGAGGCCTACTACTTGATTCTATGGAAAATCTCTCTTAATATGCTCCAACACTCCAACCAACCAGTACCCTCACCTCTATGATGTTGTTGTGACCCATGTCCATGTCTAGCTGCATTACACCTCTTTTGTGGTGCCACATTTTCTTTCTCATCTGCATTCTGAGATCTTGTTCTTTTCGGCTACCATTTACCTTTACCTTTTTCTTTTCCTTTCCATCCTTGCTGAGATTCATTCTTACGCTTTGATTGTTCATAGAAATGTTTCAATTTCCCAATAACCTCCTCAATTGACCGAAGCTCATCATACTCAATCTAATCTTTAAATTCTAATGGCAATCCACCAAAAAATCAATGAACTTTAACCTTCTCATCTTTAAGATACGGTACATACCTCAATAGCTCCAAAAACTTAGTCGTGTACTCCTCATCTATCATTAATCCCATCTTTATCTCATAGAATTATTTGGCCTTACTGTCATAATACCTTTATGACAATTACTTATTCTTGAAAATCCTCTTGAACTTGTTAGAGTCGGTCTGGTCAATCCTCTGTTAGAGATCAAAACTCTTTATGAATTTTATTTTTAGGTGTCCCGCTCCATTCACTCAGCTGCATTCCGCTAGGGGCATGCCATAATCTGACGGAAAAGGTCATGCTAGTCATTTCCCCTCATGTCTAGCTCCTGCTGGCTTAGGTCTTTTGTCAATGATCACCAAAGTCCATGACAGTCAATGTCTGGTCCTTTAATGGACAAAAGTCATTTTCGATCATTAGTTCTAGGTATTAATCAATTTTGTCTTCAACCAAAGCCATGCAGGCCAGAGTGAGGCCCTTACAAGGTTATGATTCAGAGAGTTTCATCGTCATGTAGATAGACTTCGACTCTTCTTCAAAACTCTGTATTGAAGAAAAGTCAAATAGTCTCATTTGTGATAAAATTTTCAAAACATTCATCAGTTTATTTCTTCAGATGCAGTCATGGTTTCCGTGCCCAAATGTCCTGTCATGAAATCCCTGCAAAGAGTGTCGAAAATTTAATCATTTGAGCTAAAATTTCAAAGGGAAAAGTGAAAATCAGTGTTGCTTTAAGTCAGTGAAAAAGTGTCAAAACATAACATTAGAAAAATGGGTTTTTGAAGAAGCAAAAATTCAACCCATGACTTCCAAGTCTTTATATACAAGTTTCCACCAAAATCAAAGTCATTGTGCTAATCAAGGTCATAGAGAAAGAGTGCAAAGTGTTGGAGAGTGCAAAGCATGCGTTTAGAGCAAAGTAGGGGGTAGTTTTCAAGGCGCGGAGCACACATACAGGGGCACGACGCACACACAGGGTGAGGCACACACAGAGCCACCCCTCAGTGCATTTTTTCAACGGGCATGGCGCACACTCATGGCGCGGCGCACACCCACAAAGGGCCAAAACGGATCCAAATTTCCTCAAATTTCTTGTGAAGCCCCTCAAATTGACAGGTAGGC
Organism: Pinus taeda; assembly: GCA_000404065.3. Lineage (NCBI taxonomy): Eukaryota > Viridiplantae > Streptophyta > Pinopsida > Pinales > Pinaceae > Pinus > Pinus taeda. The sequence goes on along the minus strand of APFE030770726.1, from coordinate 34,236 downwards.
TCTATGACATGACTTGTTCATCAAAGTTTATAAATGATATGGTGGTTTATGGCTATGTTTGAATGTAACAAAACTCATAAAATCAACCACAAGAAAACACCAAAGGCCATTGTTGCTAGGGTTGCATAATTGTGGTATTGAGCCTAAGGTTCCATTTTCACCCACCATTTTTCCCTCACCTACCATTTTTCCCTATCCTCCCTTTCTCATTTTTCCTATTATCCCTACCCTAAAACACTACCAAACCCTATTCCCTTTCCCCTCCTCTTATTTTTCAACATAACACCCCAAAACCCTACCTTGTCAAAACCCCAAAACCCTACCCTATCAAATACCCAAACCTCCTACATATCCCTAAACAAACTTCTCCCCATAACCCCTATTCCCATCACATTACTCCCCTCCTAATACTCCCTTTTGTTTCATTGTTCCCCTTGGTGGCAGATATCACAAAAGCACCCAGCTTCACACCATCATCAAAGGGCATCCCAAGTACAGTACACACAGCAGTCACGGCATCAGAGAATTCATCAGAGTATGAGATGGAGACACAAAGTGATTCATCCTTGGAAGAACACGCTCCCAGGAGACATCACAAGAGTGGCAAACATGTTAGGGATGAGCCCACTACCCTCACTGAATTACAAGCATGCCCT
>APFE030770726.1:3154-19899 GCA_000404065.3 Pinus taeda | reverse complement strand
ATTTGCAAAGGGTTGGTTGGCTTGTAACTTCTGGGAGACTGTGGGAAAGAAACTATGTTTCTTCATTGTATATTTTGACAGAGGATTAATGAAAGGCAGTGGCTCTGTTTCATGAGATTCATGTGGTTGCGACTGTAGCAAATGTGTCTCTTATGTTTCATATGTATTCCATTATGTTTCATAGTTCATTTCATATTCATTTCCAGTGAAATTTTCTAAGTTAGATAAGGTAGAATTCAATTTTATTGCTCTGCCTGTGGGAAAATTTCATGTTCAGTGTTCTTTCTTCTTTTGAAAAGGATTCATGTGCGTATGCCCTTTTCACCCTCCTAAGCAATCTCTCCATTTTGTGCTATTTCAAACTAAATTTCTAAACTTTCTGCCTGTCTTGCCTCATGAAGTAATCTGTGCCTTTGTATTTCATCCTCTACTCATTGCTGTCTGTTGGTCCCATACCATCCCAGAAAACACAGTCATTCATAAAAATCGCTTCTTGTATCCATGTTCACTTACTAGCCTAAGATCAATATTTCTCTGTAAGTCATCTCAGACTGTTTCGTTTATCTATTCACTGAGCGTGACACGGAGAGAGCCCTCTCCTGTTCTAGTAGGGCTAGCTACCAGACTGAGCGTGGTTTGTGGTTACCTTGAATTTTGCCTTCCTTCAGCCTAAGGCGGATTTAGGTGCTAACAGAACTCATGCCAACTCAAGTACTTTGTCCTGATGTCTCTGACCCACTTCACATCTTCCCACCAAATGTTTGCTTTACCTTTCAAACTAAAGATAGCAATTATAGTCTTGATGTTTTTTGTGTACTCATGCAACTCAAAGAATTTGTTCATCCCAAGTATCCAAGCCTCTGCATTTTCCAGTTTCTTCAAGTCTCCATCAAAAGTACGTGGATTTGCTTTCTTAAACTCATATAGAAAATATCCCCTATCACTCCTCCTGTAAGGATGATAACGATCACGATCATGAAGCCTATCAAAACCAGCACTAGAATAGTACCTATATCCATCACCTCTCCTATCTAGAGTATCCAACAATCTTCCATCTCTAACGGTATCATATCTATCTGAAATGTGACCACCATGAGACCTATTACCATATGCCCCATCAGTTATGTCCTCCTGTACATGGCTGATCTGAACTGACCCTTGTCGCTCCAATTCTGAAAAACTATGAAGAAGTATAAAATTAATCTCTACTTGTTTCTCTTGTGCCTGTATGATCCTATCATTGTCAACCTTACAACTCCTTATTTTTTCCTTCAAGCTTCTCAATGTGTCTGCCAAATCAGAAGAGTGCCCAACACCACACTGCTCATTTCATTCATAGGGAGAGTCTTTGTAGTCTACCATCTTGATAGTCATTTTAATTTTTCTCATGTAAGGCATACTATGTCAGCTAAACCAAATCACAATAAACCAATGCACCCTAGCATAATTCGGGGAGGATATCTCATCTGCAAGATCATCAAAGCAATGTAATACATGTATAAACATAATCATAACAACATATAGACATATAATACATAAGCACATAATCATGTAACCATCATTGACCATATCAACTACACATACCATGACCTCATGCATGACAACAACAACCATACTAATGTACACTAACAATACACAAGAATAAACAACATGTAACCAATCATACTCTCATGATGACATGCTTCATAACAACAACATCCTCTTTCACATAGTGACATCACTACAACCATGACTGACACCACACATATGAAACAAGCACATAGACCGATAGGATGATTAAGCACATGTGCAAACGACATGAATGCATGACCAACACACCACCCATCCAGTCCGAGGGGTGAACCATGCTATGTTACCACTCTGTAACACCCTCCTCCCACATCTACCCAAGTTGTAACAACCCCGGGAAAATTCCATGTAAGAAATATATAAGGCCACGGTCGATGGGACACATATTCCAAGTTGAATGGTGGGAGAAACATCCTAGTGGGTGTTGATTAAGTTTATTATGGCTAAGGGAATTGGCAAAGGCAATGTCTAAAGTTTTGGAAAGGCATGAGGCATTACTTAGCATTTATTTATGAAAGTAAAGGAGATTAGGAGAAAAGGAAGGTGAAAGGTCATGAGTTACATGTGAGAAGGAAGGTGAAAGGTCACAAGTTAACAGGTTTTGGTGGAGCTCTCTTCTATTCTCTCTCTCTCATACTCTTGGATACATAGATTTTTCTTGCAGCACTCTTGGAAGGTGTGGCATACTTGTATTTTTGGAGCAAGAAAGCAAAGGAAGAGTAGGAATGCACAAGAAGGCATCGGGATTAGTAGTTATACCATATTTTCTTGCAGGTCTCAAGTTGCATGTATGTTTCCTTCACTAGTTTCGACATGCATGGCATATGCATGTGGATTTTTGTTTGTTATCTATCATTGGCATGGAGGATGGTTGGGATTGACAATGGATTTCTTAGCCTTGCCATTTCTAGGATAGACATGGTGATTGTGGGTTTACTTTCATTATTTTTTTTGTTGGTTCTCATGTTTCCTTAGCTTCGGTTGAGTTACTAGTCCTAGAAGCCCTAGTTGGACAAACGCTTTGGAAGCCCTGTAACAGCTTGGATTGAGTTACTAGTCCATGAAGCCTGGAAGCCCTTGGTGGGTTGAGTTACTAGTCTTGGAAGTGCTAGTCGGACAAACGCTCTGGAAGACCTGTATAAGTTGTGGTTTGAGTTACTAATCCTGGAAGCCTTGGTTGGATAAACACTCTAGAAGCCTCGGATGGTTTGGATGGAGAAAAATATGATGATGGTATTATGATGTCCGACCATGGGGTGGAATCAGTGTTTGATGGGTTGATGTGGATGGACTCTGGAAGCCCTGGAAGATTTTTTATTGATGTGTTCTATGAGATCCCACATTCATGCTTGGAATATGGCACAGGGATGAATGACTGATGAGAGATTTGGCTCAACCATTCTATGGTCGGGTGTAACATGGAAGTCCCATCTCGGGTTTGTATTTTGCATAATTAATGAAAGGTTATTTCTCCTGGTATTTCTACGAGTATTATGATGGATTATATGTGGTGTATATGATTGTGATTTCATTGATATTTTGTCCCTATTATGTTGGTTATGTATATGTTTTATGACAGCAGCTATGTATGGCTCTTAGCATGCTTTTACTTTTAAATGAATGGATAATGTATCAATGGTTAGATAGATAGTAATGCAGTGAATGGCATGAGGGAACAATTATCCTTAGTGATTCTCAGATAAGTACAACATACCTATGTTTATTTATGTCGGTTACACCTGTAGATTACATGCTTGCGACATGTTTGATGAAATGCATGTCATGGTTAGTAAGGGTCTGATTAAGGTTGTTTAACTTATTGATTTTGCATCATTGTTTCCCCATTGTTTTATTGGTCCTAAGTTATCATTCCATTCTAAGCAGTGACCTGGGCTCTGGGACTGAAAAAGGGGCTCAAATCCCAGGGACACTAACATAGCACTAACAAATTGGGTCTTTGGACGCTGGTAGGCAAGCCTATGAGAGTGAATTTGGGTTTCTAGATGTTGTCATGCCTATAGCATGAGAGCGACTGAGGCTTAAGATGTCTAGAACATCATTGGGACCCATGGGCAGGATGTCTGAGTGGCTAACATGTTTCCTGAGGGTTCTGTTGCCGATGTGGATAGGTTTTTTGATGTGTTTAGTCGATTCCACTTCCTTAAGGTCACATAGTAGGTCGAATCCAATCATAGTAGCCTCTCGTTGCATGTTTACCCCGACTAGTCGGTTGCTTGGGTAGATGTGGGAGGAGGGTGTTATAGAGTGGTATCAAAGTGGGTTGTGCTCTCTTTGGGTCATATTTGATACCACAGAGTGGTATCAGAGCATGGTTCACCCCTCAGAATGGATGGGTTGTAAGTTGATCATGATTTCATGTTGGTTGCATATGTGTAGCTTATGCATGTAGTCCATGTACTTGTTGCATTTAAATGGTGTTGATCATGGTTGTAGTGATGTTGCCATGTGAAGCTTGATTATGTTGTTCTTGGGATGTGTCATCATATGTGCATGGTTGATTATGCATTGTTATGCACATCAATTTTCACATGTTATCAAGTGCGCGTGATGTGGTTGTTGTTTTCATGCACAAGGTTATGGATTGTGTAGTTGATATGGTCATGCATTGATGACTCGACTCTAGCTAGAATGATGTGTATATGGTTTTGTACTCACGTGTTATATGTCTATATGCAGTCGTTATGCATGCATGGTCTTGGTTATAGTTATGCATGTATAGTAGGTCAAACATGCCTTGTGAAATCATGGTATGCAATTTAGGTCATCATGGTGTTATTAGTTGTTATGATGTTAAATGTGTTGGCTGAGATAGAGCAAGAGATGCATATCATCATAATGAGGTTGCAACATTATGCTTTGGGATAAGAGCAGGTTTTCATATAGGTTTGCATCTTAGGCATGCAAGTAAGTTAAGGACTGTTATATGCATTAGGTTTATATACATTAGGATTATGTACATGTATTTTGATGTTATGGTTACATACATGATAGATGATAGTTGGTTAGTGTAGTTATATGCACATGAGTCAGATAGTCAAGAATGATGGTAACATATGGTTGTATGCATTGCTATTGTTGTTTTAGGTTAAATAACTTGATGATTAGGTTATATGTTGTTGATGAGCATGATATATAGCTTATTGTTGTTATATGATATTAACTTGATGATTAGGGTTATTTCATTGAGATCTTGATGTTATAATTTGGATTGGTCATATGCGTGATGGCTATGTTCATTGCATTGAAGATCTTGATGTTATATGTATTGTGTTAACCCAGTTTGACCTATGCACATGGTTAGGGTTACGACATTCAGGTATGAGCCGACATATTTGTGATATGGTGTTGTATTAATCAATATTGACTTTGCCTATGTGTGAGTGATGATGTAAACATGTTAGCTAGAGACTATTTGGATATCATGATCTTATTTATGTTTGGGTTAATATATTATGAAGACATATCATGCTAATATGGATTGATTCTGCAGACAAGATTTCCTCCCATGAGATACATTAAGGTATGAGCTTGTTTATGTCTTCTACCTTGTGCTTGACTGTTTGATTGTGACATCTATTTGGTGTTTGAGTGTTTGGTGTCTATTTGATTTATTTAACATGGTGTGTTTGCAAGTTGGTTGAATGGTTGATGAATTTCATAATATGAGTATGTGTTCCAATGATATTGCTTTAAGATGATTGTACTAACACATATGCGTTGAGATAGTTGATATGTACTTGAATGTAGTCGATAGTTGTAGCATTTTGCCTAATGACTATGAGTTGACTATGGGTTATGACATGATTGTTTGTAAAAGTTGATTTCAAATTGATAGATATGATTGTCTTGATATTTGGAACATGTGGTTAAAATGTGTGAAGAGTTGCAGGAAACATGCTTGGTATTAGCATGATAAGGTAATAGTTGATGTGTTTACATAACTAACAGTTGGGTGATGTGACATCACATAGTAAGCCTCGATTGTAGCAAGGTAAATGGTAAAAGAAGGGAATTGGGCAAGAATTCCTTTCGCTATGTTTGGAAACCTTAATTCCAAAAGAATGAGTGTTTTGGATATAGAAATTCTTCTTGACCTTGATTTTGTCTAACATTATGGGGATATGTGCTATATTTATGGACATGTACTTGACAGGTATATTAGTTAGTCTCTAGTTACAGGTGGATCTTTCAAGGGAATTGGAGCCCCTTGAGAGATGGCATGGACATGTTCAGTTGCAAGAAAAGTGCTTGGCACAACAAAGTAAGGTAACTGGTGTATTGTTGTGTTTAATTATGCACTGACAGTTATGTGTTTATGGTAGTATGATGTAGGGAGTTGCATGGCAAGAGAGACTACCATGAAATCTTGAAGAAGGCCTGGGTTGAGCTTTCCTTGGAAGCATTGGGAACCATGGGGATTGAATCATGGTGTTTATTTTCAATCTTGTGCTTTTTGTCTTTCGTGATTTGTTGTGCTTGATTGGCAGCATTGTTTATGTCTAGTGTATGGCCATACCACTTTATTGCAATGTCATGTTGATATTGGTTTTCATGGTTTTCTTCTTGGTTGTTTCTTGGTATTTCCTTTTATGTTTTGAGTCTTGGGAATTGGTTGGGAAAGAGGATAGTTAATGGAGCTCAGGGAGAGCTATGTGGTACCTGAAAGGTAATGTAAGCTTAAAATGAAGCTTTGTGCATAATTAATCACAATAGAAGGTAAGACTATAATAGTCGATTAGACTGGTTTGGTCCGTTGGTGTAAATGGACAGTCGCAAAACATTCATGAGAAAGGTAATCACGAAAGGTAAGATTAATGGACTTGGGGCATCATATGCCTTGGCTATGTTGGGAACTTTTGTTCTTTATGTTGTGCATATGTTGCACGCATAAAGGGTGTCCTCTTAACCTTGACCTTATGATATTTGGTAATTAAGTTATGATCATGATTATGTTGATGTTTATATCCATATAAATGTAGTTGTGTATGTATGTCATATCTGATAGGGTCGTCATGGATCATGATTATTGATGCTAACATTTATATGTATATATATGAGTGTATGTATGTCATGTCTGATAGGGTCATCAGGAATCATTCTTATGGAGGAATTATTTCTTACGCAAGTGAATTACATGAAGAGGTTCCTGGTCTATGAGGAATCAAGTGGGAAGAGTAGCCATGACAAATATATGAGATCAATATCATATGGATATGAATTGATATTGTATGCTTGTATTATTCCTATGTCTATGTTATGGACAGGTTATACCGAGGGATACATCAATGAAATGAAAGCAGTGTGGTCTACGACATGCTGGAACAAGCATGGGTAAGACACTAGAAGCAAAGTTGCTTGAATGTAATTTTGGATGTGTGGTACTATTGTTGTGCATTTGTTGTATATGTTGTACATGTTGCATATGTTTTGTGGTGTGCATGCAGTTTTCTGAATATATAGTGTGTGTACGTGTTGTTTAAGCAATGTTATGTACAAGATAGTACAGATAGTGTTGTGTGAATATTGCATATGCAATGTTGGGTATAGATTGTGCTAGGTATAAGTTGTATATGCAGTGTTCTGTATAGATGATGATATGTACATGTTGGATATGCAGTGTTATGTGCCTATGGTTTTGTGTGCATGTTGTATGTGTGGTGCTAAGTACATATGGTGTTGTGTGCATGATTGTACAAATGGTGTTGTGTGCATGTAGTGTTGTGTACATGTTGTACAAGTAGCGTTGTGTGCGGGTAGTGTTGTGTACATGTCGTGCATGTGGCGTTGTTTACATGTAGTTTCATGTACATGTCATGCATGTGGTATTGTGTACACATTGTACAGGTGGTGCAGTGTACATGTGGTGTTGTGTACATGTGATGTTATGCACACATTGTGCAGGTGGTGCAGTGTATAAGTGGTACTGTGTACATGTTCTATATATGGTAATGGTGTATGTGTGGTATTATGTGCATGTCGTACATGATGTGTTACAAGCATGTGATACTATGTATGTGCATTGTGTAGTCATGGTATTGAGACATGTGTATTCCTTGTGTTGCACTTTGTGTAGTACATGTATTTTTTTGTTCTATACGCCAAGTGTGGGTACATCTATTGTGTGGCATTGTACATCGGGTATAGATGTATGATTTGTGTTGTATATTGGGTGTATGTGTATGCATTTTAAGGTGTCGCACGTTGTGTGTAGATGTATGTCTTGTGATGTACCTTGTGCACGAACATATATTGTGTTGTGTCGTACATTAGACAAAGTAGTATGTATTGTGTTGTTTTGTACACAGGGTGTAGATGCATGTATTTCTTGGTGTTGTACGTCGTGTGTGGCGGTATGGGTGTCATGCACACTATGTGTATGCGCACATTGTTGAGGAGAAGGCACTGGGTGTTTGTCGGGTGTATAAATCGATCCAATGTGTCTACGAGATAAGGGCAAAGGTGGAAGCCAAGGATTGATTAAAGGATAAGTATCGATATTGTATTTCATTTTTATTATGCATGTGATTTATTACTATGGTATATGATGATTATGTGTGATCTACGATTCTGGTTTATGATGGTTACATGTGATTTATGATGTTGACCTATGATGGTTGTGTTTTGAGCTAACCAGATGTGAGATGTTTATATATGATGTTTTGATCAAACAGTTAGTTTGACTTGTTGTAATAGGAAGTGAACAGAATTGCAAGTGTACCTTCTTGATGAACTACCAATGAGATATGATTTGAGGTTATTTCAATTTATTTTAATCTAATGGATATTATGTGCTTGGAACAGGAATGCATGAACATGCCCGGTTGGGTGGTTGAAATCGAATGCAAGAATTAGTAGCGCCAACAAAAGTAATTCGAAAATGCAACAGTATGTTGGTAAAGCACTTTAGGAGTAGGGCCATTATGGGACACTAGTACCCAATAGTGTCCATTGATTTCCATGAGCCTGATATGACCAGTATGATGGTTTGAGGCAAGGATGTGCCTTGGTTTTTGTATCTTCCAATGTGAGGAATCCTTTCCAAGGGATGGATTTCCCGAGATGGGGGTTCCAACGAAACTTGGAAGGTGAGTGACTGTAGGGAAGGGGTTGATCAGATTGCCCGAGGGACTATGTAGTTGAGAATGGATGATCGGGGATAGATTTGTTTTGGTCATTAACATTCCCACATGGAATCAAATGCACATTAGGAGAGCGTTCTGAAACAATAAGTCGGTAGTTGTTCATTGAGAGGACATGTGGCGCAAGATTATAGCGTTGGACATTGGATGCAGATTTGACCTTGCAGTGGATTCTGGACTTCCTGGGAAGGAGGTGAATCCTGGTATTACTTTGAGGGTGGAGGTGTGAGCCTCTGGATTCCCTTGTTACGAACGTAGACATTGTATCCTTTTATGTGTTGGTTAAGAAAATGTGTATATGTGTATATGTATATACCTGTGTATTGTTGTAAATATTGTATCAAACTAGATTTATAAAGCTCCATAGACAATATGGTTATTTGTTGGATGAAGCAAATGTCTATATGTGGTTATTGTAAATACCGTAATGAGTTATGTTATAAAGCTCCGGTAAATGGTATGAATGTCATGTTTTAGCAGTGGTCATTGTAAATACTACAACGAGTTGTGTGATAAAGCTCCATGGGCAGTATGTTTTGTTTTCAATGGTCTTGCTGGTTATAGGTGTCATTGAACACTAAGGACGGTGTTCCCCAAAGAGGGAGGATTCTATAGCAACCCTAGTGAAAATTCCATGTAAAAAATATATAAGGCCACAGTCGATGGGACATGTATTCCAAGATGAATGGTGGGAGAAAAATCTTAGCTGGTGTTGATTCGATTTATTATGGCTAAGGGAATTGGCAAAGGAAATGGCTAAGGTTTTGGAAAGGCGTGAGGCATTAATTGGAATTTATTTATGGAAATAAAGGAAATTAGGAGAAAAAGAAGCTGAAAGGTCACAAGTTGCATGTGAGGAGGAAAATGAAGGAAGATAATGGAAAATGAAGAAAATAGAGGCCTCATCAATAAAAATGCTTCTGGGGATCAATTGGCAAGCTCTTAGCCAGTGTAATATTTTGACAGGTTTTGGTGGAGCTCTCTTCTATTCTCTCTCTCATACTCTTGGATACTTAGCGATTCCGAAATAAGTATAATATCCCTATGTTTAATTATGTTGGTTACACCTTGTAGATTACATGCTTGCGACATGTTTGACGAAATGCTTGTCATGGCTAGTGGGGGTCTGATTAAGGTCTTTTTTCAGTTATTTCTTTTGCATCATTGTTTCCCTATTATTTTACTGGTCCTAAGTTATCATTCAATTCTAGGTTGTGAACTAGGTTCTGGGCCTGAAAAAGTGGCTCAAATCCCAAGGATGTTGGCATAACACTGACAAATTGGGTCTATGGACGTTAGCAGGCAAGCGTGTAAGAGAAAATTAGGGTTTCTAGACACTGTCATGCCTATAGCATGAGAGCAATTGAGGCTTAAGATGTCTAGAACATCAGTGGGTCCCAGGGATAAGATTTCTTAGTGGCTGACATGTATCTTGAGGGTTTTATTACTGATATAGATAGGTTGGTCGATGTGTTCCATTGATTCCACTTCCTTAAGTTCACATAGGATGTTGAATCCAATCATAGTGGCCTCTCGCCGCATGTTTACCCCGGCTGGCCGGTTGCATAGGTAGAAGTGGGAGGAGGGTGTTACACAAGTAACCATCCAACCGGGATAAACATGTGATGAGAGGATAATATGATGAGATTGAACCTCCTATGTGACCTTAAGGAAGTGGAATTGACAAAAACACAACATACATACCTTCCACATCAACGATAGGACTCCTAGGAACCATCCCAAGCACTCAGGTAGCTAGCTCGTGGGTCCCACTAAAGTTTTTGACCACTTGACCTCTGGACACTCTCATGTTATAGGCCTTCTAGTGTCTAGGAGGCTCTAGACACTCTCATGACAAGACATGCCAACATCCAAGGACCATTTTGCTTAGTGTTGTGCTAGTGTCCTCTGGATTTGAGCCACTTTTTCAGGCCCAGAGCCCAGTCATTTCCCAAAATTGATTGACATGTCCATATCAGTAAGATAACATGGAAAAAATTATGCAAAAGTAAATACTTGAACAAGCCCTTAATTGGACCCCCACTAGCCATGACAGTCATTTCGTCAAACATATCACAAATATGTACTCTACAAGTGTAAACAACAAATTTAAGCATAGGGATCTCATACTTATATGAGAATCACTAAGAACCATTGTTCCCTCATATCATTTGTTGCATTATCATCTATTAGGTCATAGATACATTGTCCATTCATTTACAAGTAAAAACATTATGAGATCCATACATAGCCACTGTCATAAAACACATACATAGCCAGAATAATAGTCACATAAATACCAATGAAATCATAGCCATATGATCCACATATAAACCAGTATAATACTCATAGAAATACAAGGAGAAATAACCTCATATTAATGATGCAAAATCCAAACTCGAGATGGGACTACCACGTTGCACCCAACCATAGAATGGCTAAGCCAAATCTCTCTTCATCCATTCACCCCCGTGCCATATTTTAAGCATGAATGTGGGACTCAAACCAAAAGAACCAACCAGGGAATCCTGAGGCTAAACCACCTCACCCTCATCAATATAAACTAGGATTTACCGCAATCCAGACTGAATCATTAGGCTAACACAATGAACATGTAATAATAGGCTTTACCATGATCTCCATCAAACCACTAGACCAAAGCAAGCATGGAGGCCACCAGATTTCTCCACCTACACCCTGAGGAATTTTCCTTTCTCCTATGTCTCATGCTTTACCACAATCCACAGTCTGATCTAAGGATCACTAGGCCCTAAACTAAGACACCACCCTCTAGGCTTTACCATATATCCCACCATTCACTAACAAGGATTCCTAGGCCTAATCAAGGGAAACCACCCTTAGGATTTATCATACATCCCACCATTCAGCGACATCAATTCCTAGGCCCACTAAGGCAACACAATCCTATATTTACCGCAACTCACAGTCTGGTTTAGGGGTCACTAGGCCATTGGCTTTACCGTGATCCAAATTCCAGTTTAGGGACCACTAGGCCATGTGATCTATCATTCAGAGATCTACCTCACTCAACTTTGAATCCATCCAACAATCCAGTTCAACCAAAACATGAGAACCCCATCACACCATGGCTATCTAGAAATGGAAAAAGCTAGGCTGAAAACATTGTCACACCTGCAAAAACCCATGCCATAACAATAAAAGAACCACATGTAATACCATGCACGCCAAATCTAGCAAGGAAAATACACATGCAAATCGATACCTACAAATCATATTGTCATAGCTGCTTGATCTCTGCTTCCTCTTGCCTTCTTTGCCTTTCTTGATCCAATGCCAAAGTGATCCAAGAAAACTCTAAGTATCCAAGAGTGAGAGAGAGAGAATAATGAGAGAGCTCTAAAATTGAATTGACAAAAGGTTACAAACTAATCCTTGGAAGCCTTTTTATCAATTAGGCCTCTATTTTCTTCATTTTCCATTATTTTCCTTCATTTTCCTCCTCACATGCAACCTGTAACCTTTTACCTTCCTTTTCTCCTAATTTCCATTATTTTCGTAAATAAATGTGCCAAAAATGCAATTTTACCTTTCCAAAGCCTCAGCCATTTCCTTTTCCAATTTCCCTAACCATAATAATCTGATGAACACCCACACTAGGATGTTTTTCCCAACGTTCGGCTTGGAATAAGTGTCCCTTCAACAATGGTTATTATTTTTCCTTTATTACTTTTATTACATGGAATATTCACTAGGGCTATTACATAATATTTCATACAAATATCTCAATAACAAGACATAAAATGTGAGCAATTGACCTTAACTACAACTCTTTTCTATAGTTTATTTAGCTATTGATAATAATGACAGGGAAATATCATCCTGATCATTACGTGACCGAAAAGGTTTAACCATGGTCATGGTCTTGTAAATATATTAGAAATAGTAAAGACCGAAGAAAACATTGAAACAAGTTCAAAAGAAAAGAAAAAAGGAAAGGAAAGGAAACAAAAGAAAAAAAAATTAGTTAAACAAAAAACATAATGACCATATAGAAGGGGGTGATCACTTTATGCTCTCTATATGGTCGCTAAGAAGGATGTTAAAGATACACAGATCAATTTACACCCTTACGAATTTTTGGTTGGTTGAGCCAAGAATCTGGGAACAATACCTAGTTTATAGCCTTCTTAAAATATTATACAACTTCGAAGTAAAAAAAAAAGAGAGAAAAATATTTACAGAACAACACTAACATCCATATGTTAAGAAAACAAATGAAAGAATAAAATACATATAAGGACTTTAAAAATGGTAGTTATATTTAACAGATTGAGACTGTTGAAATATTATCATAGAAAAACTTAATAAAGGTTTAATAAAAATAAATTACTACCTTCATTTAATGTAAAATTCCATAAACAGTAAAGATACAATATATAATACACATATCGCAACAATCAAGAAGATGAAAAATATAAACAAGAAGAACAATACACAAGATGGAAAAACCAACAAGAGTTCCTTAATTAAATAATTTAAAGAATAATGTTTAGATATAATAATAGTAATAATAAAACTTAGTAGATTTAGAAATTTGCACTTAAGATCTTCTTAAAAAATGACCATGTTTTCAAGACTGTATAGGTCAAATGCTAACAACTATGAACAACGAATTAATTAAATCTTGTTGTAGCCAACTCAAAAAAAGCTTTCAAGCACTAGTATGCTACTGCAAAAGGTGTCAATGTATAAGTATTGACAAAAGTGCAACAGATTTTAATCATCAATGATTGAAATGAAGGATACCTCTAATAATAGGAAAGATGGTTTAGCATTTGTTAATGTTGCTATTTAAAAGAAGCCCTATAGACCATAGTTTTTAAGATGCAAATATCTAAACAAAAAAATCAAATACCCAAGCGAAGAATGAAATTTATGTCATACAAACTTGTGTGAATTGAGGGGTCTTGTCTTCCTTGTATGAGCCAATATTTGTACTCAAGTTGTCCTCATAATATTTATATAATTGTTTTCCTTTCTTTAAGTAAAAAAAAAAATAGTTTTCATAACTAATAATAGGCTCGGTGAAGTCAAAGGAAATACAAATAAAAGTAGGCTTCTAAAAAGTAGGAGTGTGCAATGACTCGAAAATGGGGGAGGAACCACATTCATGTCATCAAACATTACCACATGACCATCGTTATCCCAAATTAAGATGCAAGATCATTTTCATATAAATATCATATATGCATGTATCACATAACATTAAAATTATTTGAATTGATAGCCTTAAAACACACACACACACATAAAACCAAGTCCAAAGTATGCATGTTCGTGAGTCCAAACACCAAAACAAAAAATCACGTTGTCATTAAACTATACACCTGAAATATATGTATCATATTCAAAACTTAATGTTGTTTAGAAATTAGAAATGCGACAAGACTCAAAGTTTATAAGAAAATGTCACTGAATTTTTCTTGTTTTTCTCCATTGAAAAAGTAGATTGTTTGATCTCCATATGTCTTTTTTCACCTATTTCTATGGAGGTAGAAGTAGTCAACATAATGATTGGACTAGGGGATAAAACTCAGTGGGAATGACTGGAGGCACGATGAATTGATTTGGAGTCAACTTCCTAACATTTATTATTATCATTGGATGGTTATGGGACAATGTTCTCGCCATCATTAACATCCCAAGCATTATTATTTAGTTGTGGTCTAGGAATCTCGTGTATATTCAGGGGAGGCCTAAGAGAAGGAGTAGTGTTATTCTCGTACACAGGAAGGAAGAAAGAAACATTAGGGGATCCAACATACAAGTGACCTGTAGTGGCCAATTGATGAAATTCATCAAAATCCACATTAAAATGCACAAATAAGTGGACCTTCTTATTCCTCCATGTATCCCACCAACCAAGGACCCTATTTCTTTTGCCTCGACCTCTGTCTTGTCTTCGAGAACCAAAAATCATGTATGGAATTAAAAAAAAAAATATTAATAGAAACCAACTAAAACAAGCCAAGTTAAAACATCAACTCAACTCTCTATCAAATTACTACAATTCAGATGCACCAACAAAGGCTAACTATTTCTCATGTGGTTGAGTGAATATTGGTTGAAGGATTTGGATTATGGAAGGGGTTAGGGAGGAAACATCATGTGGGAGAATGAGTGCCAGAAGTGCTTAACGAAAAACCCATTATTCAACTTACTCTTTAAATCCTTTAATCTTTTGCCCATTTGCTTTTCCTTTGCCTTTTTTTCATTTCTAGTTATTTGCAAGAAAAATTCAAACTCAAAACTCATATTTTGATAGATTCTTTCTTCATACTTTTCATATAATTTAATTTCATAGTGGAGATTCCATAATCCATTTCCTAATAATGTTTTCAAACAAGGCATTGTGTTCCCATTTTATTTTTTATTGTTTTGGAATAGGTTTTTTCAAGTAGGATTTTCGGCATTGTGGGATTTACAATGGGGAATTATGGTAATTAAAAGAATGGGACAATGGAACGGAGGATGCAAGACTGAGTAATGAAAACATGCAACATAAATTTCCCCATGGGTGATTCTTGTAGGTGATAAAAAAGGCTATGCATGCAGGGAGGTTAGACATTTTTAGTAGGCCTTTTCCCCCTTTTTTATTTACTCAGAGCGCAAATGCTAAAGGAAATGGGAAATAATTAAAAGGAATACATAGAAGAGAAAAATATAATAGATGTTTTGTTGCATGGGGGATTTTTATTTTTTGTAAACTGAGATAGAGCAAAAGACCCTTTAAAAAATTGTATCTAGGATTGAACAATGATTGGAGCTTTAGCTAAAACCCCATTTTGCAGTGTAGCCTCGAATTGCAAAGACAAAGAACTTAACAAGGGCTAAGAAGGAATGGCCATAGGGTAAAGAGGAGAAAGGTTGAGTTGAAATCAAATTTGTTCTAAAACACACATAGATTAGTTAGCCATTAAAAATTTCATTGAAATGTGTAATTAATTATCAATAACTTACCTGTAATCCAACTTAGAGACTGATGAAATGGGAAATTATCCCACCAAACGACTCACAAACTCCAGTTCAAGAACAATATTCCTTAGTAATCACGAAGGTATTCCAAGTGGTAAAAATCCCAAATGAACTCGAACATTCAAAGCCAAAAGATTAAATTTTATGGGAGTAAAAACCCTCACCAACAACAACTGTTAATCTAGATTGAATTCCATTTGTTACAATAGATCAAACACAATAATGGAGCATTAAAATTGCAAGACATAGTTGCTTGTCCCTAGGTAATGCATTTAAGGCTAGAAATGGTGTGTAGCTTGCACAAGTAGAAGATTTAACTAAATGCCTGCAACTAAGAGGAAGAGCAAGTCTTAAATGATTTAAAATAATAAACCATTACCTCACATGCCAACACAGATCGTGCCACATGATACATCATGGTCATGCAACACAGATAGGCTATCAATGTGGATGTTCCAATATATGCATTGAATAAGCTTTGAAAGGAACATTAATATTAACACTAAAGGAGTTTATAACCTCTCACTCACATAGAAGTAAAGTGGATGAGCCAAAAAGAACCCCACACACACACACACATATATATATATATTAGTAATATAATCATATTACCAAACACCATTTTCAAATGTATGCCATAACAATCAACATCATATAGCCATATCAAAAACCACCATAAGGATTATATCATATAACCATATCAAATGTTTGCCAAATGATTATACCATAGCGCTTAATGTGAATTCAATGATCACAATACAAACTTGCATGCTTATGTTAAGTTTTGACTCATATAATGGAGTTTAAAATGATATTAAAATAAGCAATACACATTTCAACATTTTATAACATGATTTGTACCATGAACTATTCACCAAATATAATAACAATGTTTTGACGATGACAACCAAAAACATATATGTAGTTAAGGTTGTGGCCACTTCAACTTTCAACAATATACATGTAATTAGATTCAACCACTCTGCTTAAACCAATAAT
>APFE030770700.1:0-10515 GCA_000404065.3 Pinus taeda | reverse complement strand
AATATTGCTTCCCAATGCACGCCTGGCAAAATTACTACTGCATATACATTGGAACAAACATGCTACCCTGATTTAGAGAACAGAGCAAGATTAATTACCGCGGTAATGCTCTTGGGCAGTAGATCTTATTGTTGGGCAGTAGATCCTATTGTTGGGCATAATTTTAGTTTCAACTTTTTTGTTCACAAGAAAAAACAATGATTTTCATTAATGCAAACAAAAGAAGTTACATATAACAAGTTGGGCAGTAGATCTTATTGTTGCCAAAAATAAATAAAAGCTATACAATGATTTTCATTAATGGAAACAAAAGAAATTACATATAACAAGTTGGGTAGTAGATCTTAGTAGATCTTATTGTTGCCAAAACCAAAACCAGTAATAAACAAAAGCTACACAGTGATTTTCATTAATGGAAACAAAAAAAAGTTATATATAACACGTTGGGTAGTAGATCTTATTGTTGTGAAAACCAAAACCAAAACCAAGAATAAACCAAAGTTATATATGTGATAAAAAAGCTCACTATTCTAACAAGGATGTGAAAACTAAACTACATCCATCATTGAACAAGAAGACAAAAGGTATCTAAAACCCATGGAACTAAAAAAACAAAAAGTGATCAAAGAAAGATCCTAGACACTCGAAACAAGTAGAGAGCACTTCATAACTTACTTTCCATGGTGATGTTATATCATTCTTTTCCTCAATCTTTTTCTCGACCTCCAATGTTAGGAGAAATAATGCATCTCCCATTATACAACTACTCCTTCTCATGCGTGAGTACTCTGTCAAAGACAACATCAATCTTTGCATCCTTTTGTTGAGAGTAAGACAAAGGTAGCTCTGCGCCCTCTTCCTTAGCTACTTCTATTTATATCATTAGGGCTTTGTTATTAGGGTTTTGTTCTTATACGTATTTTTACTTTTTATATATATAATTAATATGGATGTTTTTTCTAGAAACCCTACAGATACATATATCTATGTGGCAGTGGGGTTTCTAGAACAATCATTATATATATAATATTATATACCCATAGCCTAATTAATAGACTAAATGAACTTTTTCACGACATTTTTTCAGGTTAATTTTAACCAAAATTCATGAGAGATTTTAAAAAAATCAGGTTTGACCGAGATTGTCCAGTTAATTTTAACCAAAATTCATAAGAGATTTTTTTAAAACGGGGTTTCAGCTATTCGGATTTTTTTCTGGTTAGTTTTAACCAAAATTCATTAGAGAATTAAAAAAAAAAAAAAAGGGTTTCAGGGAGATTGTCCGGTTAATTTTACCCAAAATTCATAAGAGATTCTTTAAAACCGGGGTTTCAGTTATTCAGATTTTTTAAGGTGTTGAATCCATTTATACATTCAAAAATGTAATTTAAACAACAAAAAATAACAATTTTGCTTGAAATTGTATTGTAATT
Organism: Pinus taeda; assembly: GCA_000404065.3. Lineage (NCBI taxonomy): Eukaryota > Viridiplantae > Streptophyta > Pinopsida > Pinales > Pinaceae > Pinus > Pinus taeda. The sequence continues at coordinate 9,082 of APFE030770700.1, read as the reverse complement.
TAAACAACAAAAAGTAATAATTTTGCTTGAAAAAAAATAATTCTATCTATATTTACGCTAGTAGTCTAACTAATAGACAAAATGGTAATTTTCTGAGCATTTTTTCTAGTCAATTTTTCTAGGGAAGTGGGATAGCTTAATGACCATTTTTTCTATTCAATTTTTCCATGGAAGTGGGATAGCTTTTTCTAGGGAAGTGGGATAGCTTAATGACCATTTTTTCTATTCAATTTTTCCAAGGAAGTGGGATAGCTTAATGACCATTTTTTCTAGTCAATTTTTCTAGGGAAGTGGGATAGCTTGAGGCACTGCATGGAAGAAAAGTGGATCACATTCCCTCGGTTGTGTAGGTTCAAGGGAAAGAGAGTTGGTGGATTGGAATTTCTATTGGAGTAAAAATCTTGGTTTTGGGCTATTGTGTGTGGATAGTGGACAACCAAGAGAGAAGTTCCATCTTGAGGGTGGCTTGCTATTGGGAGAAATAGAACAATAAGCCTATGGTTGGAAGGAACCTCTCCTTTAATGTAGGTAGTCAAATTCTTCCGTTAAAAGATGAGTTTTGTATTATATTTTACTATGTTAATTAGATTGTGTAAACTTTTACTTGAATGTTGTTTTGTTTGCTTGAGTGAGGTTCATGAGAAAAATTGGGGCATGTTGTCTATATGAATTTTGTTTCAATTAGAGAATTTAATTTAAAATTTAGCAGGAAGGGTATTTTACATGTGCTATGAGAGCACTAGGTTGCCATGTCAGAGATGCATGTGCTTTCTATAGTTCTAACCTATAGGTGAAAATTGAGTTTCCACAATAGAAATGTGTGGGTTGAACTCCCCCAAATTCATATTCTATCAAATTATTAGTACAAGAAAAAAAATTCATGCATGAGAAGGAGGAACATGCATGAGAAAGAGATGAACATAGCTTAGCAGGGAAATTTCATGGATTCTATGGTAGTCACAAGCTTGGAAATTTTTGGAAGCAACTACCAGAAATAATGAAGGCATTAATGGTAATAATAAAGCCAATGGTTCATCATTGACAACTCCTCCTTCGTCCAAAACTACCATTAACTTCGTTCAACCTCCTTCTTCAAGCAACAAAGTGGTCAACATTTCTTCGCATATATTAAGCAACGATTAAATAGACGTGGTTAATAAAGGCCTAGAGTTTGTCATTGCCCCATAATGAATCCCTTTTGAAAGGATAGCATTCGAGGGTTAAGTGATGTTGACAAAGAACGAATTAGTCAATTGTGCTTTTTATCATGAGCAGAGCTAAATCTCCAAAATCCAATCTAAATAACAAATTACTATGACTAGAAAACCACTCAAATTCTTTTGGGTTTCTAGTGATTCTGGTGATTCTCTATGGTTGTGAACTATGGATCAGCAGTACATCCGATATGCAGTGGAGACAAATTGAGAAAATTCAGAAATGTTTGATTACAAACAAATTTAAGATTAAAAGTGCAATTCCTTATGCTATCTTGTTAAGTGAAACATAGACTATTGGTCTTGAAGCAATTGCTATGGTGCGAGTATAAGGTATTTAAAAAAATTTGAGCAAATGAAAGAGGGTAGATGGCCTAAGGTTGTCTTTAATGATAGATTGTGCAAGAGCAAAAAAACTTGGATGCAGCAAAATAACAAATGGTTTAGTAAATGGGGTATTTGCTTCAACGTGTGTCTCATAAACAGCAAAGAGATAAAAACTTTTGTTATGGAAAAGTTCCACAAGCATATTTGGGATAAGGAGCTAGGAAAAAATAAAAAGTATTATATTGAAGTGTTTAATCCCACTCGTAGTCATCAACCAAAAGCATACATAGAGGTCAATATCTCTTGGAGAGCCAAAATTTTTATTGCTCAGTTAAGGATTAATTCTCATCAACTCCGTTGTGAAACAGGGTGCTGGAAAAAGCCAAAAGAAGTGTGGGAGGAAAGAGTATGCATTTTTTTTTTTCTTCCAGAAAAATGGAAATAGAAAAACATTTCATTTTAGAATGTGAGGCCTTCAAAGACAACAGGTAAAGTTATGCAGATATGCTGGCAGCTAGCTCTTAGGATAATCTATTTAGCGAGGGGTTTGTCGAGAAGTTGGGAGCATTTAATTTGAAGCTTCACAAAAAAAGGGTTGAATACATCAAGTAGATGAAGAATCAATATGTTCCATAGGCTATCTTTAGCCTCGTGGACGTTAAAATAATTTATTTCTTCTTGCTTTCTTTTTATTGGCTTTTAAAACCCTAAGAAATGATGACAATATTGTCATTTTGAAGGCTGACAAAGGTGGAGCAATAGTAATTATGGACAAGGAGGATTATTACTTAAAAATGAGAGATCACCTCTACAATAGTGGAAGTTACACAAAACTGCAGCATAATCGGATTTCAAAAATTATTAAAGAGGTCAAGAAAGTTGTCAATAAATCAAATCTCGATGACCATCTAAAGAAGAAATTAATTCCATGCAGTGAAATCACCCCTAGAATTTATGGTCTCCCTTAAATTCACAAAGAGGGAATTCCACTGAGACCGATCGTAAACACCATTGGTTCTCCGACATATATGTTAACCAAATATGTTTCTGGTATACTTAGCCCTCTTGTTGGTAACATTGACTCCTTCATTAAGGATAGTAAACACTTTGTTGATCTAATCAAGGATGACAAGTATGAACCTAAGGATATGACCGTAAGCTTTGACGTTATTTCATTATTCACCAAAATTCCTCTTAATGAAGCAATCGAAGTTGTCAAAGGTGTTACTGACCCTCTAACAGCTAAACTTGCAGAGATCTGTCTTAGATCAACCTTTTTCAGTTTCTAAGGGGAATTCTTTGAACAAACTACTAGTGTGGCAATGGGCTCTCCCTTATCACCCATTGTTGCCAACCTCTTTACGGAGATGTTTGAGAAGAAGGCCATTAACACTTATCACTTAAAGCCAAAAAGATGGAAAAGATATGTTGATGACACCAATGTAAAATGGCCCCATGGTGACTTGGAACTTAACAAGTTTTTAGATCGTCTAAATGGAATTTCTGAAGATATCAAATTTACCATGGAACTTGAAGACATAATACCATTCCTTTTTTAGATGTTCTTCTCACTAGAAAAGAAGATGGTAGCATAGGACATCAAGTATATAGAAAGAAGATTCATTCAGATAACTACCTCCATGTCGATTCTCACCATCATCCAACGCAAAAAATGGGGATTTTAAACACACTCATCACTAGAGCCTCAAGGTTATCTGATAAAGAATATTTCTAGCAAGAAATAGACCACCTTACAAAAGTGTTTCTTGACAATAGCTACAATTACAAAGACATTTGCACAGCTATCAAACAAGACGAAAGAAAGTCTCACTCCCTGAAGTCCCCTTCCCCTTCCCCTTCCCCTACAGGTAAAGCGTTCCTCCCATATATTTGTGGTACCACTGACAGAATTGCAAAAATCCTCAAAAGAAATGGTATTATCACAACATTCAAGCCCCTTGAAACCATCTGGCATAAGATGAGATCTGTCAAAGATAAGGTTGATCAATTTCAGTTCAAAGAATTTTATAAGATTAATTGTCCATGTGGAAAGTACTACATTGGGGAGATTGGTTGGTCGTTCAGAATAAGACCCGGGGAACATGGGGCTGACATAAAGAAAGAGAGAATTCACTCCTCTGCTCTTGTTGAACACTCATCAAAAAGTAAGGACCACTTGTGCCTTGAAAACACTGAAATTATCACGAAGGAAAATCATTATTTCAAGCACAAGTTTAGGGAAGCTTTGGGGATCATCAAACATCCCAACAATATTAATAAATATGGAGGGGCCGAGATCAACAATAGTTGGCTACCGTTAATCTCAATCATTTAACTTCTTCTTCTCCCCTCTAGAAACCCTTCCTCTTACTTCCCTCTTCTTCTTTTGCATTCTTCTTCTCTCTCGCTACCCCCCTTGGGAAACATCATGGCTGTTATAGAACCCTCCCCCTTAGGAAACATCATCCTCAGTGTTAAAAGACACCATGATCTCATCAAAACTGTTGAAAGGCAAACATACTGCCTATGGAGCTTTATAACTTAGCTCATTGCAATATTTACAATGAATAACCTATTCAAAAGCAAAACATCATGGTAGATACTCTTCCCATTTTCTCTGTTGGTGCATCATTTACATCTTCAACATATCTTTCGAGATCCTATTAACCCTCTTTGTCTATCCATCTGTTTGCAGATAATAAGTTGTATTGAAGGCCAACTTTGTACCCAAGCCTGCAGATAGCTCCTTCCAAAACTTGGAAGTGAACTTCGCATCCCTGTCCGATACAATCTTCCTTGATACACCATGTAGTCTCACTCTCTCTTTGATGAACACCTGTGCTACCTCATTGGCTGAATTCATAGTCTTTATTGGAATGAAGTGAGCTACCTTGCTCAACCTATAGACCACGACCATAATAGAATCATTCTACTTCACCGTCCTCGGAAAACCTATGATGAAATCCATGGAAATGACCTCCCATTTCCATTCTAAAATTGTTATAGGTTGTAGTAGACCACCTGGATGCTTGCATTCCGCCTTTACCTGCTGACAATATAAACATCTAGATATGAACTCTACCACTTCCTTTTTCAGATTCAGGCAATAGTATAACTTTTTATTTGTTGTCATTGTCTTCTGATATCCTGGCTGACCTAAGTATGGCTTGACATGAAACTCCCTCAAGATAAGCTTCTTCAGCTCACTACAATTCGGTACATTTATCATGTCTCTAAATCTCACCGGTCTATCTATCATGAGACGATAATTTGCATTCTGATCACCTGTACTTGTACTTGCACCCATACCTTTACCTACATATGTACATGTACCCTGTTGTAACATGTGCATGATCTCCATGTATTTGTCATCACGATGTCCTTCCTGCAAAATCCTATCCTATAAATTTGTCCCATAAGAGCTCATAGTTGCTATATGATTTACCTTTGCCTTCATGCTAAGAGTGTCTGCAACCTGATTCTCCTTTCCTTTGATGTATATGATCTCGATGTCAAACTCACTAAGGGTAGCCAACCATCTAGCTTTCCTGGCATTTAGATTCAGCTAATAAAAAATATACCTCAACCCACTGTGATCACTCATCAATGTGAACCTCCTGCCTAAAAGATAATGTCTCCACATCTTCAATGCATGTATAATCGCTACTAACGCAAGATCATGTGTTGGGTAGTTTTTCTCATGTGCATTCAATTTCCCTCACTCATAACACATTATATGTCCTTCTTATATCAGAAATCGACCACATCCTCTCTTGCAAGCATATGTACACACTACAAACTCCTTATCCAGATCCACAATCTTTAGCACTGGTGCTTGTCTCAACAATTACTTAAGCTGCTCAAAACTAGCCTCACATTCTTTTGTCCATTTGAACTTCTTACCTTTCTGCTGCAATGATGTGATAGGATATTCAATGCGTGAGAAGTTCTTGATGAACCTCTTGTAGTAACCTGCCAATCCCATGAATGATCTCACCTCATATACATTCTTAGGAGTTGTCCATTCCATGATAACCTTTATCTTTTCTGGCTCTACTGCAATGCCTTCCATGGAGACAACATGTCCCAAATAATGTACCTCAGTATAAAAGAAGCTTCATTTGCTAATTTGAGCATACAACTGATGTTACCTTAGTAACCTCAACACTCTTGCTAGATGTTCGACATTTTCTTCCTCATTTTTAGAACATACCCGTATGTCATCAATGAAAAAAATAACAAACTTATCCAAATAAGGATGCAACACACTATTCATCAAACATATGAATGTAGCTAGAGCATTATTCAAACCGAATAGAACAACAACAAACTCATAATGCCCATACATAATCATGAACACAGTCTTGAAGATATCAACTTTGTTGATGCATACCTGATGTTATCCCGATCTCAAGTTGATCTTAAAGAACATTGCTGCTCCCTTCAACTGATCAAACAAATCATCAATCCTCAACAAAGGGCACCTGTTCTTCAACATTACCTTGTTCAACTACCTATAATCAATATACAATCTAAGAGTACCATCTTTCTTCTTTACAAACAACACTGGTGTGCCCTAAGATAATACATTGGGTCTGATGTATCCTTTGTCCAACATTTCCTTCAAATGCAACTTCAACACTACCAACTCAGGTGTGCTCATCCTGTAAGGTGTTTTTGATGTTGGAGCTGACCCTAGCACCAATTCAATATAAAATTCTACCTCCTTGTGAGGTGGAAACTCTGTAATGTCCTTAGGGAATACATCCTGAAACTGCTGCAAAATTGGGTACTTGCTTAACACATTTGCACCCTCAACCTCCTTACCCTTGTTGCTAGAGATTTTTACTGCAAAAACTACACAACTTTTTATGCAACTACACTTAACCTGCATAGTGGTAATCATCCTCACTGATGTAGGCTTCTTCTTTCCCTTCAAAGTCCTCTTTCCACAACTATCATCCACACACTCAATGGCCTTATCGAAGCAATCCACTTTGGTCCTGTGAAGGTAAAACAATCCATACCCAAAAGCATTCTATATATCCCTATGGAAGTACATTCAAATGTGCTGTTGTAGGCATGCCATTTAATTGAAATGCACAAGCTCTTACCCAATGTTGAACTCACTTCTTCATACCTATAGCCAACTGTACCAACCAAGATTTCTTTTCTAAATCCACACTTGTACACCGGGTCAAGATTACTATAACTATATTTAGATCCATGATCAATCAAAATAGAAACAACTTTATCACAAAGCTTACAATCCATCTCAATGATTAATTCTTGATGATTTGCCTGCCTGTTGTCCACAACTGCATATATCCGAGGAATTCTATGACCAACATCACCAACTGTAAGCACCTCCTGAGCACTATAAATCTGGGGTCTATCACCACTCTGATATTGCGTACAATCCCTCTTATGATGACCCTGACCACATATCTAACACTGCAATGGTTCCCTACCACTACCTCTGGCCTGCTGCTCTCCATGTACCTTCTTAGCTATATTGAATATTTTGTAGGGAACAACATTCTCTTTCTCACTTGCATCTTGAGGTCTTCCTCTCTTTGGTGGTCATTTTCCTTTAGCTTTGTCATTTCTTTTCAAGTCATTTTTAGGTTCAACTTTGCACTTCAACTACCCATAACAATGCTTCAATTTTCGGATGGCCTCCTCCAACGATCTAGGTTCATCGAACCCAATCCGGTCTTTGTATGCAACTTTCCATCCATTGATGAATCAATTAACCTTAGTCTTTTCCTCCTTGAGGTTAGGCACATATCACAACATCTCTAGAAACCTACTAGTATACTCCTCATCTATCATAGAACCCATTCGCAACTCTTAAAACTCTTTAGCTTTGTCATCATAGTACCTCTTCGACAAGTACTTCTTCTTGAAGAGCCTTTCAAACACATGCCAAGTCAAAACATCTTCATCAATACCTTTAACATTCTTCACATCTTCCCACCAAATATCCGCTTTACCTTTGAGACTGAAAGTGACTATCCTTGCTTTCATGTTTTCTGAGCAATCATGCAATCTGAAGAATTTATTCATACCCAGTAACCATGCTTTTACATCCTATGATTTCTTCATCTCTCCATCAAAGGTAGGTGGATTCACTTTCTTAAACTCATTTGGAAATTATCCCTTATCACTCCTCCTGTAAGGATGATAACAATGACGATCATGATGCCTATCAGAACCAGAACTAGAATAATACATGTGTCCAGTACCTCTCCTATCCAGAGTGTCCAACATCTTGCCATCTCTGATTGTGTCAGATATATCCAACCTATGTCTACTGTGAGATTTGTTGCCATATGCCCCATTAGTCTTGTCCTCCTATACATGGATGATCTGAAGTGGTCCTTGTCGCTGCAAATTTGAAAAACTTTGAAGTAGTATTGCATTCACCTCTGCTTGTTTCTCTTGTGCCTACATGATTTTGTCATTGTCTGCTTTGCAACTCCTTATTTCTTCCTTCAAGCTTCTCAATTTAACTTCCAAATCGGAAGGATTCTCAATACCATACTACTCTTCAAATTCATAGGGAGAGTCTTTGTAATATATCATCTTGCTAGCCATTGATGTTTCTTCGTGCCATGCATAATATGTCATATAACCAAATCACAATAAATCAACGTACCTTAGTGTAGCTTGGGGAGGATATCTTATTTGCAAGATCACCCATTCAATGTGATACATGTATAACATAAACTTAATATCATATAGACATTCATCGAATAATTGCATCAACACACAAATATAATTCTAGGTAGGATCGGTCATCAATGCAAGGGCATATCAATAATGCATGCTATGACCGCATGGATGATAACAATCATTATTCCCTTGTACACAATATCACATGCAACTATCAACATGCATAAGAAATGCCAAATCGACTACACGTACGCATAACCGCATGTAGTCGAGCATAAGCGATCAATTCTTGTAATCAACCTACAATACTGACACATGTGTTAGATTAACCAAGAATGCAACCTAACATACAAGGATGCAGTCAAGCTACATATAATCAAGTAACCAGTCATGTACACCTGATGATACATTTCACAAAACCACATCAAGTTCCTCATGATAACCTTACTACAACCATGATCAACATGATGCAATGCTTCAAGCACATGGAACACAAGTGTAAGAGACACACATGTAATTGACACGCATGCATTACCAACACACACCGCCCATTCAGTCTGAGGGGTGAACCATGCTTTGATACCAATTTGTAAAACCCCCTCCCAGGTCTACCCAAAGTAACCATGTCAACCGGGGTAAACATGAGATGAGAGGCTACTATGATGGGATTCAACCTCCTATGTGACCTTAAGGAATGGGAACCGACAAAATCATAATACAGAGTCATCAACCATCAACCTCAAGGCCCACAGGAACCAAACACACACTTTATATATCTTTCCCATGGGTCCTACTGAATTTTTGGCCAACTTAGGCCAGAGTAACGCTCCCTAGCCATAACCCAAGCAAACTATAACACTCTC
>APFE030770695.1:0-12734 GCA_000404065.3 Pinus taeda | reverse complement strand
AATCTCTGTCTATATGTGTTTTATGTGTTATGCTCTCGCATTTTTATTTTTCCTGTGATTTAGAATTCGTATGCAGGTAATTTCTGTACGAGGTTAAAACCTACATCCTTCTGCAATCTTCCACTACATTTAGAATGTCTTGTTTAACAATATTCCAGCAAGCTTTGAAGAAATCAACATTGAAACCATCAGGGCTTGGCACTTTACCATTTTGCATTTCCTTGAGGACCTCACTGATCTCCTCTTCAGTCACTAGCCTATTGAGGTTAAAGTTATCCTCTCTGGATACTAGTCTGGGTATATGTCTTGTTAAATCCTTGATGAAATGCTCTCTGTCCGAGATGGTTTCCTTTGTTATCCCACGAAAGTGTTGGACTAGCACAACTTCTATGTCTTCATGGGAACTAAGAAGTTGCCCTCCCTCATCCTTGATTGAGGAGATTCTATTATGGGCTTTGTTTGCCAAGGTGGATCTGTGGAAGAATCTGGTGTTTCGCTCTCCTTTTAGCCATTGCACTCTAGATTTTTGTCTCCAAAATATTTCTTCTTGTTTACAAAAGTTCTCCCATTCTTGCTGGAGTTTGGTAGCTTTCTCATTTCTGACTTTATCAAAGCCAACCATGATAAGGGCTTGGTTTAGTTCCTGCAATTTGTTTTCAATAGCTTTTTTTCCTTCAAAAATATTACCAAATTCATTCTTGTTCCAATATTTTAGCCTACACTTGATATGTTTTAATCTTTTGTTAAGAAGGAACATACTTGTACCCTGAATGTGTAAATCTTCAGACCACCAACCTGAAATGTTGTTGATGAAATCTGGATGGGTGAGCCAGATATTTTCAAATCCGAAAGGTCTATTCCTAGGGGTTCCTATGCCTTTGACCTCTAGTTGGACCGACCAGTGATCTATTATTGAGAATAACGTCCTCTGAGATGATGAATCTATCTAACTTCAATGCTACTAGAGACTGTCCTCCTCTTCTATTGTTACAAGTAAAGAGACCATTACTGGAAACAATGTCAACTAGCTTCATAGAATCCATAAAAGTTTGAAATGCTAAGGAGTCTTTATTTAGGGTTCTGGAACCCCCTTTTTTCTCCGAAAGTGATTTGATCATGTTGAAATCACCACCCAAAATCCAGGGTATATCTCCAAATCTTGCTCTGAGATCCACCAGAGAATCTATAAACCTGAGTTTATCATCCATTCTCTGAGGGCCATAAACATTCATGACCAGATAGATCTCCCTATCCCCCACAGGTTGAATAACCACTGATAAATAATTTCTAGAAGCCTCAGCATCTATTATCCCAATCTTTTGGGGGTTCCAAAGAGTAAGAATGCCACCTGCTGAATTTTCTGCCTTGACTTCTAAAAACTTAAAACAATTGAGCCATTTTCTGTATAATTCTTTAATTTTTTGAATGGAACATTTAGTTTCCTGGATAAAAATCATATCCGGAGCTTCTTACTTCATTATGTTACTAATTAATCTTTGCTTCCTTTTACTACCAAGACCCCTTATATTCCAAGAAGTGAACTTCATCATTAAAGATTTGTGAAGGAGTAACTGGTTAGGTCTTTCATATTACCTGAATCTATCATTAGCTTTCCACAATCCATCAACAGCTCATTTTGCTTTTTTATGCCTCTTTTCTTACCTGGGTATCTAGGTGCTAATCCTGGTGTGTTTTTCAAAGTTTTCACCCCTTCGCTACCCTGTTTTGTAGTATTACATTGCCTGACCATCCCTGTATTCTGGGTTTTCCATAAGTATAGCTGTTGTACTCTAGTGAACTCCGCTTGAGGTAATGAGTCTACCCCTCCCATGGTTCCTTGTTTCAAGAACCCCTCCAAGTCTAGGTTTTCTCTCTCGAGAATCTTCTGTATCTCATGGTCCTCCATTTCCATCTCGCTCTGGGTCATGTCCTGGTCCATATCCAGTTCCACATCACTCATCATAGCCTCTTTCTGTTTATTATCATCCTTTGTATGCTCCTTGTATTCCTCTTTCTCCTTCTCCTCTGGACTTACCTCCATGCTCTGATCTGCTTTTTTTGTCTCTTCTTCTTCTTCGAGCACTTGGTAAGCACTTGGTACCTATTCAAACTGACCTGAGGCCCTTCTGGTTGATGTTGCTTAAGTCCCCTTTTGCCCCCTTTTCCTTTATGGCTCACTTTATGAAAGCTTTCAGTATCTTTCATGGTGGTAGCTTTGCTTTTATTCTCTATTTTATTCAGAGGGAAATCCCTTAAAAGGTGTCCATGCTCATGGCATTTGCGACATCTAAATGGAATATGTTCATAATCAACTGTTTGAACCCATTCTTCATCAAAAACGTCTAAAATAACCTCATCCGATAGGGCTCCTGATAGATCCATTTCCACACAAATTCGTACAAAGGAAGTGTATTTTCCCATTATGGTGGTTTCAAATGCTTTGACAAAACGTCCTAATTTATTGCCTATGGCTGTTAATGACTTTGTTTGCCAATAATCAAGAGGAAGGGAGTAAAGCCTTACCCATACCAGAACCGAGGTAAATGTCTCCCACTCTGGGACAAAGTTTATCATCCACAGCCTCATGTAGAGGCCAGCTGCCGCGAAGAAGTAGGGCCCCCTTCAAACACTCTGTCTTTATCCTCAATATTTGTGAAGACCACAGTGAAGAATCCCTTTGACCCAAGATGTACGTCAATGCTTCCTTTTGGTTTCCAATGATATTTAATCCATGTCTGTAATGACTTTTCAGTGGGCCATACTCCCATGAATTTACAGATGATAGCATATGTCTGCATGTGTTCCTTGTGTGCCTGCAGAGCAGGATCGTTCAAAACTACTCTGGGTCTGACTTCGGTTTTGGGTTTACATGGACCCTTCTGTGCCTTGGTTTTTGCCCCCTATTCCTTGTCGTCTTCCTCCTTGTCTTTTGTGCTATTATTCTCCTTTGTTGTATTTCCCTCCTACCCTTCTTCCATGCTTTCTTTCCCCACTTTAGCAGTAGCTTTGACCTCTTCTATTGGCTTCTTACCTCGATTGGCCACAGCCTGCTTGTAGGAGGGAGTGGAGCTCCCTCCTTTGCGCCCTTCCACGGAGTTCAATGTCTGCTAACGACTGTAAACCCTCGCACTAGTGCCCGAGCCAATTTTCTCGAGTCTGAGAATATGAGCGATGAGATACTTTATCATATGTGATGTTTTAATTAAATTAATTAAATTAACTATTTAATTGAATTAATTTACTCTGACTAAATTATTATCATGATTTCATAATGATCTACATTGTTATGTTACTTATGATATCTTTTTAGCACATATGTCTTCATCTTACGCGAGTATTATAATATTTTGCAATAGTTTGATAAATAGTTGTTAGAATATATTCATTTATTCACCATTTATTATCCCATTCCATATAAGATTTATTTAAGGGAAAATAGTCCCATAATTCCAGTCGGAGCCACTATTCCAAACATAAAAGGGTCTAATTGGGACCCTAATCAGGTGGTTTTACCCAATGCTGATGAGGTCAATTTACACCATCAATATTCCTGGTGCTAGAGGGAGGACCAACAGACTATGAATGGAAAGAATGTCTCACTCTAAATCAAGAGGCCATTCTAAGAGTTGATCCCCCTCAAAATAAACTCCAACTTCTAGATCATATTCCATATCTATAGATCATAGATCTGAAGTTGTTGAACCATCTTTAAAATCTCCTAGCCTTGTAACATAATCATCCAGTGAAACCTCTATTCACACACCACTTTCAGATCAACCTATTGAATCCCCCGAACTTCAAACTCTCATTTGGAAATTGGAAGGAATTTCCATTTATGAATAACATCTTACTCAACCAGAACCTTCTGAAGGTAGTACTACTTCTTCAATAAAGTCTACTAGAGTCCTTACTAGCTCACAAAGTGAGAAACTTGGATTCAAACCTTTCGAATTCCCTTTACCCACTCACAAGAAAAAGAAACATATCTCGGATAGTGAGTCATCATCCAATGAGAAAGCCACCTCCTCTCCACCTCATAATCCTACTATTCATCCTAATTCTTCACATCCTTCTTTACCATTTCTTATCACCCTTTGACATCTTCATCCACTCCTATTTCTTCTTTCCAAGCAACCAACACTATTATTGTTGGTAGTGTTGTTGGGTAAATTTCTACAATTGTTAATACCTTTCATCAAGTACATCTAATTCTAGATCTTCGTCATCAACCACTAGTCATATTGTTAACCCCAGAATGGGAGATATACCATGGAACAATCCAGGAGAAATTGTGATGACTCCTCCTCTACACCTTTTTCCTAAACATCGAGAAAATGGTTTCCTAAATATAATCCAGATGATGGACTTCTTGCAAAATAACATCTACATGATTTTATGTTGGCAATAAATCTTAATGGAGTTTCTGAAGAGGATGTAGTGTGTAGATTATTTCCTTATACATTTGAAGGATCATCGAGGCCTTGGTATTTTTCATTACCATTAGGATCAACTACTAATTGGGATACATTCGAAGAAAATTCCTGAAGAAATTAGGGGATGATAGAACAACAATGTGAACATTAATTAATGAATTGTCAAATCTTAAAACCTCACCTAATGAGAAAGTTAAATATTTTAATTCAAGATTTAATAAACTTTTGAATAAGATCCCTACTACATCTAGACATGGTGTTGATGTTAAGGTTGAATGGTATATCAGTGCCCTCCCTTTAAACATTGTGATGTCTGTTGATAGAACTCAAAAGACAATTAGTAACTGATAATATGAAAGAAGCTTTGGTTGTTGAAAAAATGGTATTAGCCCTTGAGAAGAAAGTTAATGTCGAAGAAAGAAAACCAACTAAGAAGATAGCTTTTAAAGAAGAATATAAAAAGAAAATTCCCAAAGATCCTTTTGATCTAGAAGGTCTACAAAAAGTTCTCAAAACCATGTCCAATGAAATGGTAAAAAACCAAGTAGCTGAGTCATCAACTAGAACACCTTTCATATCTATGAAAATGAGGAAGCCTTTTCAATCTCAACCACCTACTTAGATATATAATGAAAATACAAGTGAAGAAGAGGAAGAAGAAGGTACAATATCAGCATAAGAAACCAAAGAAGAGGAGGTAACTAAAGCGAATGGCCTATGGGATTTTATCCTCACTACTTCATAAAATGAAGAAGAAGAGGCTCTCCTTGTTAGTACCTGAAGTAAAGGACCTGTAGATACTGCACAGAAGACTTAAAAAATCCAAAATGGTTCATTTAATGAGAAAGGTACGTCGAAAAAATCTTCTAACCAATCTTCAAGTTCTGCATCAAATAATCCTAAAGTTCCTCTAACCACTTCTTCTTCATTGAAAACTCTAATAATTTCTGATTCCATTGAATATAACATTGTTGAGGATATGAAAAATACCAAAGCTAACATTTCTTTATATGAGGTCAGTAAATAAAAGCAACAACAAAAGTTGTTACTTAATGAATTGAATGTTGTTCCCTCTTCTCCATTACCTTCAACTATTGTAATTACCAAGGCCTCTAAAGGAAAGAATTAGCCTCCTCATGTTCCTTATGATAAGTAAGATTCCTCTGATGCAATTTTAATTGGAGATAGGTCTAGTTCACATTCACCTCATTTTATTTGAACTTTCAAACTTTTCAATAAAATCATTCACAATTGTCTAGTAGATTTGGGCGCTTCTTCTAACAGCGTGTCTTACTTTGTATGCTTGAAATTGAATGTGAAACCCTAGAAATCTGTCCTCCAATTCAAAGGTTTTCAGATTATAGATATTTTGGTGGTAGATATCCCTGAATTTTATGGCCTTATTTTGAGCAGGGCTTGGTCAGAAAAGCTTCATTTTTATTTTTCTATAGATTGGTCTCATCTTTGGCTCCCTTATAATGGTAAACCTAATCAGATCTGAGTTGATAGGGAGAAACATACAAAATATATTGTAGTTGATCTTGATGAAGAAAATAAGCCAATATCTTTCACTAATAATATCTTGGGAAATTATTCTTCTGAGTCTTTCTTCCATAATTTTCCTGCTTAATATTCTTCTTTCCCTATTGTGTCAGTCACATCACAGATTGAAAATGTTTCACATAATGAAATGCTCCAGCTCTGAGCACTACCTGCAAAAAGAAAAATCGTTATCTCTATTGAATGAGAACCTATGGCCAATACTTAGCCAAGCCAATTTTTTGCCTCCCTCAACCTCTTATTTCCTTATGAAATCCTGCACAATTTTGAGCTCCTAAACAATAGGGAGGTCCCTATTTCCTTGCACAATTCCCAAGGAATTGATCTCCTGACCTCATGCAACAATTATACACTCATCTAGTTTACAATTAAACCTTACACTAGCCTTTGTCTCCTCCACTCCAATTGGGCAATTCAAATTTCATGCATGTCTAGGCTATTTTGGCTCCACTCCAGCTGGAAAATTCAAATTTCATGCATATCTAGGCTATTTTGGGTTGATTGATCAGTTAAGTGATAGATCTCTGAGTTAGACTATTGTTTCATTGCATAACTGACCTTCGACTCTAATAATTGATAGAGGTCAGTTAACTAGAGTACAAGTGAAAATAACTAAACTAGATTTCTATAATTTTGCAATCAACACATGCATGAGTGAACTCCAAACCCACTAACTCAAACTTGCCGATCTAACTCAGTGAAAAGAGCCATGTCATACTAGTTAACTGCCTCCAAGTTGTCTTGGTGGTGTCAAAATTTGATTTGCTCAATTTGACTAAGGATAAAGTCGAATTGAGCCTTTCTTGCTACATTTTCTAACACTCCTCCCCACTCTGTGAGGATTAAATGTTGACCATCACAAGATAAATCAACAACTTTATATAGCAAACCGGGTTTTTTGTAAAATCTTTTTCCATAAAACATGTTTGGGACATAAACTAGCACAACTACCTTAATAAATGTCATTAATATATGACTAATAAACATATATCTACTACATGTAGTAATTATGATTGATATATGCCAATAAGTATACATTAATAATAATAATAATAATTATTATTATTATTATATTAATGTGAAAATTTAATATATTAAGTTCCAATATTATTTATATAATTATAAAAAATAATTATATAATTAATATTATTATATTATAATTATAATATATTAATATATTAATATTAATTATGTTCTAAAACTGTTTCTGCTTGGGTAAGAACTCGTCTTTGTGGGGTTGTAAGGAAACAGGTCAACTACCCAAGACCCAAAGGCATCTAGCGGGAGTGAAAGCCTAATCCAGATGGCCTGGTTCTTGAATAACGGCGATGAATCAGCCTACATTAATTGTTATTTGACAATTAAGTTATGATAGATTTTCCCATGTGTGGAAAAACAAATATAAATATAAAGTTATAATTTTTATTATTATGTTTTAATATTGAATTTAGGTATTGAGTTTTAGTATAAAATTTTAATATAAATGAGAATAAATTAAATATTCAAATATATGAGTAAATTTAAATTAACATTGAAACCATATACTAAACCTAATATTATTAACTTAATATTAAAATCAATTATAAATATTAATATTTTTTTTTGTAAGCTAGGATGGTACTCATTCTATTACTTGATCAACAGAACAATACAGCATATCGAAAAACAGTTGAAGCCCGCCCTCATGGGGAAACCGGGACATAGCACCATCTATAGTTCTTAATAGAAGCCCAAAAATAGTATGTCCAAAGCCTAGCAGTCTTAGCTAAGTAAACTATGCAGTCTTGAAACTTACTGAAACTGTTACTAAAACTACTGGTCTATACAACATGATTGTTCCTATCTTGCACATGTACAAAATCAAAACAAAAAAACCGCTTGCAGTTTCTAAGCATAACTTAACTCAGTGGATGCCTCTATCAGGTTTCTGATTCGCTGCTCCCGCTGGTCCAGAATGGTCCAGATTCAGCATTTGCTGGATAGTATCCAGCTGCTCCTCCTGCTTTGTCATAGCAATACGCAGGTAGCTCAGTTCTCTGCGAATAGTTTGGTCACCTTAGGCCAGCTCCACCATCTCCTTAGCCACATGCTCCATGGCCTTGGCTAGAAGCCCCTTCAGCACTAAAATATCATAGCAGGGCCGCTTCCTGCGACGAGAAGCTTCGAAGGATACAACGATCATACGGTGTGGTTTAACTATATTCCTGGTGCTGTGTAAAAAAAAGCTGCGAGTTATAACAGACTTTTATGTGGAGATGGTTCTGCAATTCCGAGCGCAGTAATGGAGGAGAGTGCGAGAGTTATGGACAATGAATGCGTAGAGGTGAAGTGGGAAGCGGGGGACGTGCTGCTCATAGATAACTTGGCTGTAATGCACGCGCGTAGACCTTCGAAGCCACCTCGTCGTGTCTTGGTGGCTCTCTGCCAGTGATGTAAATAAATGGATAGATAACAATTTCGATAAAGTTGGCAATTTGCGAAATGTTGAAATTATGTCCATTGCACATTCGGAAAATATTACTTAACCCAAAAAAACACTATTTATAGAGTTTGTTGTTGGTGGTTGTAAAACATGAGTTATTTTTGGTTTTTTTATCTCCTTACAATAGTGAGATTTTTTGCAAATTTATTCCAAACATAAAAAAATCAATAATAAAATTTACTTTTTATTACTTGTATTTTCCTACTATAATTACACTTATTATAAGTATGCCATTGTATTTATTTTTATGTTTGGATTAATTCACTCGATAAAAATGCTTCTAATTTTACCCTAACTCAAAACTCTTCACACTGTTATTCTAAAGAGATTGAAAGGAAAGGCTAGATGAATTGCTTTCAAATGAAAATTTTATAAACATTGAAATTTTATAATTTTATTTTAATAAATAAAACTATTAAAATATATTTATTATATAATTATTTAATGAAGTTATTACAATATTTATCATATATCTCCTAATTTCATATTTCATTTTATTCATTAAATCTCACTTTATTCATTAAATAAGATGTAAAAATCAGAGAGCGAATTATTATCTTACGGTCTCCTGCTACTTAATTGCCGATAATTCTATCTGCAACCAAATTCCAAGCAGAACCGACACAAGTTTCCACAAAATTTCTGTTTCCAAAAGCCTCTCCGTGTTTGACACACACGTTCATACGCGAGATCATTCCTTCCCGTCAATGTAAAGGCAAGGTGATGAAAAGCAACGGAAAATCCTCTCATCTGTAAAAGGCTGATTCCCGACACGCTGTTTTGAGTGGAACACGGATAGTAGGGACGACCAGGATGGAATTTGAAAGGGTGAATTGTCTGTTACTAATGAGTGATTTGCTCGTTAAATACAGTTTAAAAGTTTAAAAGTTTACAAGATTTTTAAAATTTTTCTTGGAATTGTGAAAATTGGCAGGGGAAGTGTGAAAACCAAATTTGATGAGTTTGTCTATTTTGAAATTCCAATTCTGGAAACAAAAATGTATTTATATGTAACCTAAGCAAGTGGTACTACCATCCATTCTTATGACCTTATGCATCAAATCAGGTTAAATTTATATTTAAAATGACAATTTAAATCAAGATTTTCTAGAAAAATCACATAAATTTTTTTTAGAAATTTCTATGAAAATTTAGATCAAGACAATTCAAATTAAGACATAATTCAAACTCAAATATTTTAATATTTAAAAGAGGAAAAGTGAAAAGTGAAAAGATGCTTCCCACAATTGCTGCGAAATTGGACCTCTTTCTGTCACCTTCTGCAGTAAGCCTTGACGTGACCTGACAAAACACATTTTCTCATTGAACAAAGAAAACGTGCACAGTCCATACGACAATTCAAATTAAGACATAATTCAAACTCAAATATTTTAATATTTAAAAGAGGAAAAGTGAAAAGTGAAAAGATGCTTCCCACAATTGCTGCGAAATTGGACCTCTTTCTGTCACCTTCTGCAGTAAGCCTTGACGTGACCTGACAAAACACATTTTCTCATTGAACAAAGAAAACGTGCACAGTCCATACGAAAAATGGCATGCCAAAATTAAGATATTTTGGCATTTAACACGGGAAGTGAAAAAGATGCTTACCGCAATCGCTGCGAAATTGCACCTCTTTCTGTCACCTTCTGCAGTAAGTGTAGATGTGACCTGACAAAACACATTTTCTCATTCAACAAAGAAAAAGTGCACACTCCATACGAAAAATGGAATGGCCAGCATCCATTATCTTTTATGCCTTTTGTCAAAAGTCATACAAAAAAATAAAGAGTACTTTCACATCGATTGTTGTGTTTGACGTGACAAAAGCAGAAGTATTTCTTCACCGACGAGAAAAAATGGGAAACCCTGCTTCACATTATCCGTGATAAGCAGAGTCCACTGCATCACATCTATCCATCCATTCTTGTGTGGAAATTTAAGTGAAATATCCTATGAAAACAAGTATTCCTACATTATTTACCATTACCATTATCAATATGTAAATTGAAATGACAAAAGCGAAATGATTTTCTCAATTCGTCCCTTGGAAGATAATAGATTTTCTCAGATTTTGCCGGGGCCTGAAAGAATTGCTTTTACCAAAGAGTACTATCATCCCATATCTCTATACAAATCGGTGTACAAAATGATATCAAAATTGATTGCGAGTAGGTTGAAGCCATTGTTGTCAAAGCATATTACAAAGGAACAATTTGGTTTCTTAGGAGGCAGACAAATACAAGATGTAATTGGTATTGCTTAGGAGATGATGCACTATATTAAATCACGAAACAAAGAGCTTTCCTTATAAAGGTAGACTCAAGCAAAGAATATGATTGCATTGACTTGGAATTCCTCTTCTTGGTCTTGTTAAAATCTGGTATGTATCTATTTAACATTAAATGGATTTTGGCATGTTGAAAAACTACAAATTTTGTTGTCATTATTAATGGCTTGCCTTCACAGTTTTTCAATGCATATAGAGGAATTAGATAGGGATGTGCCATGCCTGCATTGCTCTTTCTCTAAAATAGAAAAATGAGGGTGTCAAAAGATAATGGAATTATTAAAAGGATCATAGTAACCAAAAATATTGCCATTTCCTATTTATTGTTCGTAGATTATATGTTACTCGGTGAGGAATCCATGGTGGGGGAGTGGAGAACCATTAGAGACCTCATTAAATCATTTGGAGTTGTGTTTGTTTTGTGTATGAATGAAGGAAAATTTCTCTTATTACACGATGATAGTGAGAAGAATGTAACAAAGGACATATGTGATATGTTTGGGGTGGCATCGTCAATCTTGGTTAGTGGTTTCACTTACTTTGGGTTTAAGATGAAACCGAAAGGATACTATAACCAAGATTGGGCATTGTTAATCGAAAGATTTCAAAAAAAATATGGAGAGTTGGAAGTACAAATGATTGATGATGGGAGGAAGGATGGTAATAACAACATAAACTTTGAAACGGGAACTGATATTGTTTCCCGTTTCGTAGAGATGGCCAAAAATTGACCCAATTTTGAAAAGGGGCGATGCAAAACACACATATTTTTTTTAGAACATAGTTTTTGGCACTTTAAATAACTGATATGATTACCCGTTTCGTAGGGGTAGTAAAAACATGACCCGATTTTGAAAAGTGGTGACACGGAATACAATTCTTTTTTTTGGGAGCATATTTTTGACAATTTAAATTTTCTTATGTATCAAATATAAATATTTGTTTTTAAATGTTAGTGATTTTCATGTTGATTTTGAAACGTGTTGATGCAGCATACCTTTTTTTAGAGGACTTATTTTTCACACTTTAAAATTTATTATGTCCTTTTTTAAAAAAAATTATGATTACTTACGAATTTTCAAATTGTTTTATTTTTCTCTTTTTAAATGTTGATTACTTAAAAAAACAAATATAAAAATATATATAAAAAAAAGCAAAAAAAAGTGTTAAAAATAAAAAATAAAAAATCTCATAAACCATAAAAGAATTTGGAAAAAAAAAAAAAAAAAATAAAAATAGAAATTAAAAAAAACATTAACAATAAACAAAAAACAAATAAAATTAAAAACAACTATTAAAAAAAAAAAAAAAACAGTAAATTAATATTAAAAACGACTTTAAAATAAACTATAAAGATAACAAAAATATAACTATTAATAAAAACAAAAAAAAGTATAAATTTTTAAAATATTATTGTCTTGTTCCAAATTAAAAAAAACAAAAAAATCAAACATTTAAAATTTTAAAGAAACATGTATTTCTTTCTTATTTCCTCCAAAAAAAATAAATAAAAAATTAGTTTTTTATTAACTTACATTTTTTATTAAAAAAAAAAAATTAAAACCAAAATTTTTATTTTTGAAGATATATAATATATATATATTATTATAATATATATAATTATTATTAATATATAATATTAAAAGAAAAACAATATTTTTATTTAAAAAAAAAAAAAATTATTAAAAAAAATTTAAAATTTTTACAAGTTTGTTTTATTTTAAACAAAATATATTATTAAAAAATTAAAAACAATTTAAACAATTTTTTTCTTATTTAAAAAAAAACAATTTATTAAAAAAATTTAAATGTAAAAAATAAATAAATAATGAAAAACTCCTCCGACCACTTATAGTGGCGTGGCACCTTAAATAAATAAATTGAAAACTCCTCCGACCACCTATGGTGGCGTGGCCCCTGGGCGAAGTGCCTACATGCAAGCCCTCCACCTAGGGTGGTGTCACCATGG
>APFE030770683.1:0-10607 GCA_000404065.3 Pinus taeda | reverse complement strand
ATTATGGTCCTATCAGTTTCAATTTGTTGACCAAACTGGTCCTTAAAAGAGGAATGTTTATTTTTGAAAATGGAGATATGGCCGCCCCCCTTACAAATTTAAACTTATGGATTTAGTTTATGTCTAATGAGTAGGTTGACCTAGAATTTAAGGGAAATTCGTCCCCTTCCATATCAATCCCCCAAATTGTATAAATATAGGAGCTTGTCTCCATTCACGCATACAAGCTTTCATGTATATATGAAGGATGAGTGAACATAGATAAGTAACAAGAAAAGGGGCTTTTTTTGGCATATCAATTGTTCTTGAGATATTCGTCTTCATCCAATATCATATCTACTGTATGATTTAAGTTTTCTTCTGTGACATTTA
Source organism: Pinus taeda (assembly GCA_000404065.3). Classification (NCBI taxonomy): domain Eukaryota; kingdom Viridiplantae; phylum Streptophyta; class Pinopsida; order Pinales; family Pinaceae; genus Pinus; species Pinus taeda. The sequence goes on along the minus strand of APFE030770683.1, from coordinate 10,235 downwards.
ATATAAGTTTGTCTCTACAATATTGATTTGAGTTATGGGCACAATTGAGGAGTTTTTGGTTTATCGATTGTTTGCATGACGTGAAAGGGCATAACCATGAATGAAGCTTGATTCTGGTTGAACTTGTGAAGCTCTTCAGTGCTAGAATAAAGTTAATGTTACAACTCCAATTGGGGAACAAGTGACATGTATTAATGTGATGAAGGAAATTTTTCTTCTCCTAGAAACCTTAACACCACTTGACCAATTAAAATCAGTAATGCTTGTGGTGTTGGATGAATTATGACTATGCTAGAGGAAATCGATCAAGTAGTCTGATTTGGTGGATCGTCGATGTGGCTCCATCTCATATCCAATGTCATGCAAGTGCTTTTCCCACTTTTGATGCCTCACATTTGATATCATTAGTGATACACATATGAAATGAATGATAAGTTGCATTTGTAAAGCGATCTAGTTGCTTACTCAGAGTGATGACATAATTTGTTCAGAGTACTGTCAACAATAATATTGTAACAAAATCTCCATGCTACTATGATTCTCAATGCTTATTGGTCATTATTAAGTCAATGTTGTTGAGGAAAATGTTGGGAAAGCTTATGCAGGTTTAGGACAGTAATTTTATGTTCTATTCTTCCTTTTGAAGGCTTTGAAATTACAAAAGGAGGCACACATTTATATATAATTTTGTTACATTAGGGAGACATTGCTCAGTTTCACGAGGGTTATATTCCACACTTTTTGTCGCATTCACAACAGTGATGAATTTTTTGTTGCATCTTGTAATTCTAGTATTGGTGTTCTCTCAACTATATAACTCGATTTAAAAATTCTTGTACTATGGTTGAGATTATGGATTATGCTTTGATTTCTGTCTAAGTGGTTGTTTAACATTGATGTGCAAGGTACTTGTTTGACACAGGTGTAGACATAATGTGTGTCCCTCTCCTGATGAAATGTAATCATTGTTGATTGATCTGTCGTACTGAAATTATGTTGTATTGGTAATCTATCATTGAGTTAAGAAAATGATATTGAGCAGTGACCTAGATTATTGGATTGTGAACCCCATTGATACAGTTTCTTGCAAACTTGAACATGAGAACCTGCTAAGCGCAAGCTTCCTTGTATTTTGTTGAGATCGAAAGCATAGTTGTGACATATTCTCTTTAATACCAATAATTATATTGTTGAGTATGCCAAAATGCCATTGTTGGTGTAAGTGTTTGTATTGGGTGACTTTATATGCTGCTAATATGGTTTGATGAACATGGAATCTTGGCCATTCATGAAGATGTTGTTGTAAAGTTGAGAGGAGATTGTTTGTTTTGTTGTTATTGTGTGTATGTATTGATTATTGAGGATGTATTCAAGATTTTTAAGCTTGATATTAATGATTTGTTTGTTGCTACTTAGAGCTGACATAAATTAGAACATGTGCTAGGGTTTGTGACCATATTGCTTTATCGCAGAGAGATCAGACTCTTATCACTTTGTAATTTTTGAGGCTACGAAAAAATCACAGGGGTAATCACAGAACCACTTTGGAAACTGGAAATCTATCCCTTCTAGTTTTAGAGAGGGATCTCTCTTTATGATTTAGCTTTGTTTGAATGAAGGTATTAGGCTAGCTATTAAGTGCAGGTTTGGGATTTTTGTGTTGTTGGGTTGAAACTGGGAAGAAAGGCCATTGGGTAAATGGAATCACAGGTTTGGGATGATCAAATGCAAAGTTACAAGCTAAAATTACATGGCAGGTTAGGAAAATTTATTGGATCCTTTAAGATTTGTGATGTGAGGGGGAGGAAATATTTAGAGATCTAATTAAAAATAGAGCAATTAAGAATTCTGATTTTAATCTTCAATAGAAAACATAAAAAATATTCTTAAGCCAGAGACAGAGTGTACATTCAAACAAATTATGTTCTTTATCTTCTTAGAATAATTCAGATTTTAGAATCACATATGAGAATAAAAATAAAACAAATTGACAAAGAGATATGCACTTAACCAAGTCCAACCCTTTTTTATTACTTCAATTGATGAAGTATTTATACAAATTCTTCACAATAGTGATTCAAAATATCAAGATTTATTACAAATCTTTTAAAATTGTTTACAAAAATAGGACTAAAATATAGGACATTCAAAACTAATGAATCTACTTAGCATTATCTTTGATGATTTTTGGTGGTAAGGAACAACAATTCGAATTTTATAGCAAGTCTTATTTGATTAGGTGGCATCCAAGTCACTAACTGCCCATGAGCTTTTTACTCAAAAAATTATGAAAAATAGGGTCCAGTGATCCCTTTGAATATCTCAACCCATGACAATTGTGCAAAACCTGAGAGAGGTTTTTGTAGAGGAGGATGTTACCAAAAAAATATTTCAGTTTTTGAAATTTCATTTTCATTTGTGTGGAAACCACCTTTGAAAACAATGACTTAAAACAAGAAATTTTTGGAAACTATGCCTTCAAAGATTCATGCGAATCTCCTAAACCATAATAGATGTTAGAAAACTGAGATAAAAAATTTTAAATGGGTCCATTTTGGACAAAAACCTCTTTCAGTTTTGACAAATTCGTTCTCATTAGTTTGGAAAAAATGCTCGAAATCATTGTGTTGTATAGGAAAAAAACATAGTTTTAACTGAATATTTTTCCAACTCGGTGCTAACTTTAATTTGCCAACATTCACTATTGATCTAGCGAGAGTGGGATGGAATGGATATAGCACATGGAAGCGGTAGGTGACATGGATGCAGGGGATGATGTGGAGGCACATGGTTGGTGGGAAGGAAGTGGGGTCTGTCGGTGTGAGGTGGTAGACGATGAGTGGAGGGAAGTTCAGCTTGAGGTGGCGAGTGATCGTTGCCACAAGAGTAGGTGGTCAACGTCGGATGACTTTTCGGAAGGGGGGGAAATGAGTGAAAAGTAAAGGGGGGTGTAAAGCATTATGACAGTGACACTAGCAGAGCATTTCGGACCCCCCAAGTGGATAAAATGGCATGGAGCTCACGGGGGGGCAGAAAGCACTCTGCCATCGTTGATCTGGGGGAGATCTCAACTATTGTTTCTTGCGCAGTTGATAATCACATGCTAATAATTAATCTTTGTCCCTTACGAATTTGTTATAAAAACCAAACATTAGCATCAGCGCATATTATTACAATTTATTAATTTTGTTTAAATGACACAATTAGCTTATTACAAGCAGGATTAACTTATACTAAAACATACTTATTTTACCCTAAAGGCGCATTTTGTCTTGCAATCCCATTTACTTTTTCTATTTTTTTCTTGGAAATAATTTTCAGAATACAATATTATTTACAATTCCATCAACTGAAAGATAATAGCCAATCATCATTTAATCCCATGATTCATAGGACCCTAACACTAGCTCCAACGGGGGATGGCATCCTCCCCGTAAGGTGCCAAAGAACTCGCTACCTTCCACACCATTTTCATTTTGAAAACCAAGAAGTTAGCGAGAGCCACAACAAAATTTTCTTTGCATTTCCAGTAATATTTGAGGTCCTTAGATATACATCACTCATTACCCAAATCTCAAATGCCTTATTTTGATTTGACGGCTCTTTAAATGCTCTATGCCACTAGCTATGTAGAAAGGAATTTTTTTTTTTTAAATGTTTACCAAAATTCCAGTTTAATATCTTTAAAAGGAATTCAACCATAATCATACTATTTAAAAAAAAAACTAAAAAATTATTTTAATAGAAGTGAGTGTATTCAATAAAATATCATTTATTATTGATATAATTTTTTTATCATCATTCAATAAAAATGGGTGAATATAGGCTTTATAAAAAATTAACACCCAGTAGAATTAATTGCACTTTACACTATTTTAGGCTTGTGAGGACATGTGAAATAGAGTCCTTGTGTTCTCAAAATGGATGATCATTTTACTAAATTGGCACTTAACTAAATTTTATTAATATAATAGAGTCCTTGTGTTCTCAAAATGGATCATCATTTTACTAAATTGGCACTAAACTAAATTTTATTAATATTTTAGGCTTTAAACACATTATAGGTGGATTTAATGAATTAAGTTAAGGATTTTATTAAGTATGAACTTCAACATGAGGATGTCCACACTATAAGGTAGCAAGATATAGCGATTAAACCTACCATGTGGCATGGATAATATCAACAAAGGAGAATCAACAAAACAAGTATTGTTTTTAGAATGTGATATGTTGCACCGTTACAAGTAAAAGGACCTTTGTTTATCAAAATTATTCAAAGTGTTCAAGCCCTAAAGTAGAAAGGGACTTAATTGAATATTATAATGCATTTTGGGTGTTCTTGGATAAGAGGATTTCCTTCTCAATTGTTGAAATTGCATAAATCCTTTCCTAGACCCTATGTTGTACTAGCTATATTTCATTACATTTTTCTAGTCCAAGAACTCAAGTTAATATTAATCCTTGTGTTCTTCAATGTTGCATGGATCCTTTCCAAGACATGATCATTGATTTAATCACATTTTATTATATTTTGGGTTTAGGATGTGGGTTGTAATGAGATTCTGATGCCCTCCTAGTTGCATAGTTTCTCAAAAATAAAATTCTCTTGGTCTTCAAGTTCCTAGGACCCCATTGCCATGTAAGACCATCTAATTTTTATTTGTACCTATTGGAATTTGGTTGTCATTGACGTCAACCCAAGCACCAGCCAGACCAAAAAAAAACCCAAATATGATGAGGAAATTGAATGAGAATATCAATGAATTTGCAAGCAATACCATCATAGGATGATAATACTCATCATGTCATTTCTAACGATAGGTGACTCACCTTGTAACTTCTATTGGTTTAGGGGATATTCTCCTTCAAATTTGATGCCCCAAAAATGTGGTCATGGTGCCCAATTTGAATGAGGAAAGGAACCCTTTGAATGGTAAAACTTTAGCATTAAAATTTATGAAATTAAATGGAAATATTATGGTCCTATCAGTCTCAATTTGTTGACCAAACTGGTCCTTAAAAGAGGAATGTTTATTATTGAAAATCTAGGTATGGCCACCCCCCTTACAAATTTAAACTTATGGATTTAGCTTATGTCTAATGAGTAGGTTGACCTAGACTTTAAGGGCAAGTCGTCCCCTTCCATATAAGTCCCCCAGATTGTATAAATATAGGAGCTTGTCTCCATTCACAGATACAAGCTTTCATGTATATATGAAGGATGAGTGAACATAGATAAGTAACAAGAAAAGGGGTTTTCTTTGGCATATCAATTGTTCTTGAAATATTCGTCTTGATCCAATATCATATCTACTGTATGATTTAAGTTTTCTTTTGTGACATTTAATATAAGTTTGTCTCTACAATATTGATTTGAGTTATGGGCATAGTTGAGGAGTTTTTGGTTTATCGATTGTTTGCATGACGTGAAAGGCCACAACCATGAATGAAGCTTGATTTTGGTTGAACTTGTGAAGCTCTTCAATGCTAGAATAGAGTTAACGTTACAAGTCCAACTGGGGAACAAGTGACATGTCCTAATTTGATGAAGTAAATTTTTCTTATCCTGGAAACATCAACACCCCTTGACCAATTAAAATCAGTAATGCTTGTGGTGTTGGATGAATTATGACTATGCTAGAGGAAATTGATCAAGCAGTCTGATTTGGTGAATCGTCGATGTGGCTCCATCTCATATCCAATGTCATGCAAGTGTTTTTCCCACTTTTGATGCCTCACATTTGATATCATTAGTGATACACATATGAAATGAATGATAAGTTGCATTTGTAAAGTGATCTAGTTGCTCACTCAGAGTGATGACATAGCTTGTTTAGAGTACTGTCAACAATAATATTGTAACAAAATCTCCATGCTACTACGATTCTCAATGCTTATTGGTCATTAGTAAGTCAATGTTGTTGAAGAGAATATTAGGAAAGCTTATGCAGGTTTAGGACAATCATTTTACGTTCTAGTCTTCCTTTCGAAGGCTTTGAAATTACAAAAGGAGGCACACATTTATATATAGCTTTGTTACATTAGGGAGACGTTGTTCAGTTTCACGAGGGTTATATTCCACACTTTTTGTCGCATTCACAGCAGTGATATGAATTGTTTGTTGCATCTTGTAATTCTAGTATTGGTGTTCTCTCAACTATATAACTTGATTTAAAAATTCTTATACTATGGTTGAGATTATGGATTATGCTTTGATTTCTATCTAAGTGGTTGTTTCACATATATTTGCAAGGTACTTGTTTGAGACTGGTGTAGACATAATGTGATGTCCCTCTCCTGATGAAATGTAATCATTGTTGATTGATCTATCATACTGAAATTGTGTTGTATTGGTATTCTATCATTGAGCTAAGAAAATTATATTGAGCAGTGACCTAGATTATTGGATTGTGAACCCCATTGGTACAGTTTCTTACAAACTTGAACATGAGAACCTGCTAAGCGCAAGCTTCGTTGTATTCTGTTGAAATCGAAAGCATAGTTGTGACATATTCTCATTAATACCGATAATTATATTGTTGAGTATACCAAAATGCCATTGTTGGTGTAAGTGTTTGTATTGGATGACTTTATATGCCGCTAATTTGGTCTGATGAACATGGAATCTTGGCCATTCATGAGGATTTTGTTGTAAAGTTGAGAGGAAATTGTTTGTTTTGTTGTTATTGTGTGTATGTACTGATTATTGAGGATGTATTCGGGATTTTTAAGCTTGATATTAATGATTTGTTTGTTGCTACTTAGAGTTTCCATAGATCAGAACATGTGCTAGGGATTGTGACCATATTGCTTTATTGCAGAGAGATCAGACTGTTATCACTCCGTAATTTTTGAGGTTGCGAAAAAATCATAGGGGTAACCACAAAACCACTTTGGAAACTAGAAATCTATCCCATCTAGTTTCAGAGAGGGATCTCTCTTTATGATTTATCTTTGTTTGAATGAAGGTATTAGGCTAGCTATTAAGTGCAGGTTTGAGTTTTTTGTGTTGTTGGGTTGAAACTGGGAAGAGAGGCCATTGGGTAAATGGAGTCATAGGTTTGGGATGATCAAATACAGAGTTTACAGGCTAAACTTACATGGCAAGTTAGGAAAATTCACTGGATCCTTTAAGATCTATGATGTGAGGGAGAGGAAAATATTTAGAGATATAATTAAAAATAAAGCAGTTAAGAATTTTGATTTTAATCTTCAGTAGAAAACGTAAAAATTATAGAATTTTGATTTTAATCTTCAGTAGAAAACGTCAAAATTATTCTTACGCTAGAGACAGAATGTACATTCAAACAAATTATGTTCTTTATCTTCTTAGAATAATTCAAATTTTAGAATCACATATGAGAATAAAAAGAAAACAAATTGACAAAGAGATATGCACTTCACCAATAAAAATGACACAAGAATCTTGTAATGATTGCACTGTATTACAAGTCATTTTCTTCAAACAAGTCCCAACCCTTTTTTATTACTTCAATTGATGAAGTATTTATACAAATTCTTCACAAAATATAGTGATTCAAAATATCAAGATTTATTACAAATATTTTAAAATTGTTTACAAAAATAGGACTAAAATGTAGGACATTCAAAACTAATGAATTTGCTTGGCATTATCTTTGATGATTTCTGGTGGTAAGTAACAACAATTTGAATTTTATAGTAAGTCTTATTTGATTAGGTGGCATCCAAGTCACTAACTGCGCATGAGCTTTTTCCTCAAGAAATTCTGAAAAATAGCGTCCATTGATCCCTTTGAATATCTCAACCCATAACAATTGTGCAAAACCTGGGAGAGGTTTTTGTAGAGGAGGATGTTACCAAAAAAAATATTTAAGTTTTTGAAATTTCATTTTCATTTGTTTGGAAACCACCTTTGAAAACAATTACTTAAAACAGGGAATTTCTAGAAAATATGCCTTCAAAGATTCATGCGAATCTCCTAAACCATAATAGATGTTAGAAAACTGAGACAAAATTTTTTAAATGGGTCCATTCTGGACAAAAACCTCTTTCAGTTTTGACAGATTCGTTCTCATTAGTTTGGAAAACATGCTCGAAATCATTGTGTTGTATAGGAGAAACATAGTTTTAACTGATTATTTTTCCAACTCGGTGCTAAATTTAATTTTCCAACATTCACTATTGATCTGGCGGGAGTGGGATGGAATGGATATATCACATGGAAGCAGTAGGTGACATGGATGCAGGGGATGATGTGGAGGCACATGGTTGGTGGGAAGGAAGTGGGGTCTGTCGGTGTGAGGTGTCAGACGATGAGTGGAGGGAAGGTTAGCTGAGGTGGCGAGTGATCTTTGGCACGAGAGTAGGTTGTCAACGTTGGATGAATTTTCGAAAGGGGGGGTCGATGACTGAAAAGTCAAGGGGGGTGTAAAGCATTGTGATGGTGACACGTAGTGGAGCCTTTCGGACCCCCCCCCTAGTGGGTAAATGGCATGGAGCTCCGGGGGGGGGGCAGAAAGCACTCTGCCATCATTGATCCGGGGGAGATCTCAACTATTGTTTCTTGCGCATTTGATAATTACATGCTAATAATTAATCTTTGTCGCTTTCGACTTTGTTATAAAAACCAAAGATTAGCGCCAGCGCATATTATTACAATTTATTAATTTTGTTTAAATGACACAATTAGCTTATTACAAGCAGGATTAACTTATACTAAAACATACTCTTTTTACCCTAAAGGCGCATTTTGTCTTGCAATCCCATTTACTTTTTCTATTTTTTTCTTGGAAATAATTTTCAGAATACAATATTATTTACAATTCCATCAACTGAAAGATAATATCCAATCATCATTTAATCCCATGAATCATAGGACCCTAACACTAGCTCCAACGAGGGATGGCATCCTCCCCGTAAGATGCCAAAGAACTCGCTACCTCCCACACCATTGTCATTTTGAAAACCAAGAAGTTAGCGAGAGTCGCAACAAAATTTTCTTTGCATTTCCAGTAATACTTGAGGTCCTTACATATACATCGCTCATTACCCAAATCTCAAATTCCTTATTTTGATTTGACAGCTCTTTAAATGCTCTATACCACTAGCTATGTAGAAAGGATTTGTTTCTTTAAATGTTTACCAAAATTCGAGTTTAATATCTTTAAAAACAATTCAACCATAATCATACTATTTAAAAAAAAACTAAAAAATTATTTTAATAGAAGTGAGCGTATTCAATAAAATATCATTTATTATTGATATAATTTTTTATCATCATTCAATAAAAATGGGTGAATATAGACTTTTTAAAAAATTAATACCCAATAGAATTAATTGCACTGTACACTATTTTAGGCTTGTGAGGACATCTGAAATAGAGTCCTTGTGTTCTCAAAATGGATGATCATTTTACTAAATTGGCACTAAACTAAATTTTATTAATATAATAGAGTCCTTGTGTTCTCAAAATGGATGATCATTTTACTAAATTGGCACTAAACTAAATTTTATTAATATTTTAGGCTTTAAACACATTATAGGTGGATTTAATGAATTAAGTTAAGGATTTTATTAAGTATGAACTTCAACATGAGGATGTCCACACTATAAGGTAGCAAGATATAGCGATTAAACCTACCATGTGGCATGGATAATATCAATAAAGGAGAATCGACAAAACAAGTATTGTTTTTAGAATGTGATATGTTGCACCGTTACAAGTAAAAGGACATTTGTTTATCAAAATTATTCAAAGTGTTGAAGCCCTAAAGTAGAAAGGGACTTAATTGAACATTATAATGCATTTTGGGTGTTCTTGGATAAGAGGATTTCCTTCTCAATTGTTGAACTTGCATAAATCCTTTCCTAGACCCTATGTTGTACTAGCTATATTTCATTACATTTTTCTAGTTCGAGAACTCAAGTAAATATTAACCCTTATGTTCTCCAATGTTGCATGGATCCTTTCCAAGACATGATCATTGATTTAATCACATTTTATTATATTTTGGGCATAGGATGTGGGTTGTAATGAGATTCTCATGCCCTCGTAGCTGCATAGTTTCTAAAAAATAAAATTCTCTTGGTCTTAAAGTTCCTAGGACCCCATTTCTATGTAGGACCATCTAATTTTTATTTGTACCTATTGGAATTTGGTTGTCATTGACGTCAACCCAAGCACTAGCCAGACCAAAAAAGAAAAAAAAAGAAAACCAAAATTTGATGAGGAAATTGAATGAGAATATCAATGA